>BCLF01000025.1:2330936-2342201 GCA_001602275.1 Zoysia japonica | reverse complement strand
CCCCCCCCCCCCCCCCTTAAAGAATAAATAAATTTGCATCTAATTTTAATCAAATATGTCGTTAACTAATAATTTATATAAATTTAATAAATTTTAACAATATATAAAATATATATCTTATAACGAATTTAGAAGTACAAGTTTAATATTTTTAAAATTAATTAAATATATAAAAATCATTAATCAAAGCTAAATAATAAGAACCTCAAAAGTAATTTTATTTGGGAACAATGAAACACCGCCGACACATCGATGTGACATCGCGGCGGCCATTGCGCTGAGCCGTCCCGTACTCCCGTGCCCGCCGTCCGCACGCCATTTTGCTTCACCATTGTGGACCTTATCACTGTTAGTTGAGGTGCGGTGGAACGTGTAAGCAGGTTCAAGCCCTAATTTCTTAGGATCCGACTATATATCACTGGGCATCTGGAACCATAAACTTCCTCTGCAGGGACTGTTTGAAAACTCAAGCACATAGCATGTGACCCCTCGCGAAATAGAATCTCTCTGTGGTTCTCTTCTTCCATGAAAGCACAGGTACATGATCAGTACCTTTGAAAGAATGACTTTTGTTTGTCGGAGATAGTTGACCGCTTTGGACGAACAGAATAATAGGGTATTATGCACACCTCAGATCGCGGGTGCCACTGTTGTGCTCGCTTTATTGTGAACTGATTTATTACTTAGAAGTACTTTAAATTTAACTTGTTTATTTTTGTATTTTTAAATTTTTTTATAAAATAAATAATCAAACATCAATTTTAAAAAGTCAAAAAACACATTTGTTTCGGACGGAGAGAGTACTCCGCTGTTATTGCTGATGCCGTGCACAACAGATCTTCGAATTCACAGACCTGTCTTTTACTACTCCCACCTCTGTACTGCGCGACGGCTGTACATACAGTGCTGGAGATACGGTGTGCGGGGTATACTATACTGCTGCTGTCCCCTGTACTACGTGTGATGAGTACTATACTGACGGTCTTTTACTACTGACGGTAATTACTATACTCATCTGCTCGGCACAGTGCAGGAAAAATGGTCATCGCGCCATGGTGATCGAGGCAGCCGCAAGCAGCAGGGGGGCCTTCATTCGCGCGGGAAAGCTCCCCATTCGTCCCCAAATGGCGGGAAGCGAGCAGAAGGCGTCAAAGCTGCGTTTGACCATGGACAGCTGGCCGTAAGACCGGCAGGACCCGGCGCGCGCGCGCAGGGATCACCGTCGTTGCTGCTATGCCAACGTTTCACTTAGGCGCTGTTTGGATCGGAGGAATTTTTTTAGCTTTTTTTTTAATTAAATTAATTTTTGTGAAATTTTTGTGAAATTTCTATAAAATTCATGCGTTCTAAACGGAGCTTTACTGTTTCGACCACTGAAACCGCCGGAGGACGGTTTGACGAAATCTGTGAAACCGTTAAAATCGTTCTTTTTTTTTTCAAATTTCAATTTTCAAATGCGTGGACGGTTTCGTCGATTTAAAAACGGTAAGCTACGGTTTTTACGGTTAGCCGAACGGTTTTCACAGTTAGTCGGACGGTTTTACTGAAAACCGCTAAGTGCGAAAACCCAAACCGTTTTTGAGATAAACCGGCCTATTTTTCTAAAAACCGATAAATTAATAAAAAATAAAAAAAATAAAAAAAATATTGAAAAATTTGGCATGACCTATTCTAATTTCTTTTAATATCAACATATACAGCCTATTTTAATTCTTTCTTGATATCTTGCTTATTAGCATCAAGAAATGTGTCATCTATTTTTCTCTCAGTTGAGTTAGTCACGCTCTCATCTGCAAACATCATGACATAAATATGGTAAGATATAATGAAACATATAACGAAATAAAATGAAAGTCTCATACCCCATCTCTGTTTCTTTTTTATAGCACTAACAAAGTATGAATTATCGACTTTTCCATCAGCGATAGCTTCTGTATGAAAAAATTTCGACAGTACGCGTCCAATGTTCGTCTTTGCTAGCTTGCTCTTCGCAGTCTATGAATCTGTATCAATCTTAGTTTAAACCCGTTCCTTATTTGACCTCTATGACACGGATCTTCTCGTCAAACCAAACAATACAGACCCATCACCTCTCTGGGACAAACCAGAAACACATTGCGATGAACTAGCACCAGCACCACTCCCTCGAACTGACCACTATACGAACGCTGAGGCTGTCAGAATTTCTTCTCCTCTCTACATAGCCTCATGGCAACCTACATCTACTCATCATACTTCTCATTGACATTTCTTTCACCTGCAATCTATTACTGTCTGAGTTTTTGTTTAGCTCGGTCATTTCTCCGCTTGGCAATTCTATTAAGCTCTCGATGAAAATAGTCCCTCACATCGGTGAGAATATGAGGATACCCAACTACGCTGGTTCCATAATGTGCTAAATATTGCTTTAATCATGTAGCACCACCATCTCTCTTCACAGACTTCTAATATTTGCAACGAAAATCGAGATACACATTCTCTTCGTGCTCTCAAACCGAATCAGACTGATCTGCAATACTACAGTTAACAATGCCATAAATAACTAACACCTATACTATAAGTTGCAAAAAATGCACCAATATTTGAGGAAAAACAAAAAAACACCGCAAATTACCTCCGTGCTCGATAACCGACTGGATCCAACGATTTAGCGCCCAAACCGAGTGGCTAGCCGCTAAACCGAAAAGGTGGCTTCCCCTAGCCGGCGCGCGGAAACCGGCCGGCTAGCCGCGCTAGCCGCTCAGTTTCAGTTGCCGCGGGCTGGGACCGGCTAGCTGCTGATACCGATGAGCTAACCGCTTGGCTGTGACGGTTTCCAGTGAAGATACGGCGGACGGCGTGGGAGAGTGGTGGACGGTGGTGAGGGAGATGCAGATAAGAGATGGGGAAAGCTTTTTGGCTAAGAGGAGGAGGTGGGTGGATAAGGTCACATTCTCTATTTCTCCATCTATTTTTTTTCGATTTTTTTAGGCTTTAAAATCAAACATTTTTTGAAAACTGAATTTATCGTGAAGTTGCATTTTTTGTCTAGTTTTTTTACATATTTTTTATTTTAAAATCCACTAAAATTTTAAAATTCAATAAAATTTGAATTTAAAAATCGAAACCGAAGCGGTTTAGACGGTTTTTATGAAAACTGTACGGTTTACCGCGGTTTTGAGAACCTTTGCTATGCCCGACGAGATGCACGCTGTAGGCGATGAAAAAACAAATCAACTTTCGCTGACACCTTATGCTCGCAGGTTCCGACCGTCCAGGACCGTTCGCGGTCCCAACATGAACGAAGAACAAACGAATTCAGTAAATGTCACGTCGCAGCCGCCGGAAAAAATGTTTTAAAGGCCTGTGATGCTGTCGGTAAGATTTTTGTATTATGCGTCGTCCTTTTGTACTTCTACGGTAGAGTATAGTCCTTCATACGCTCCTTCCAATCCAGTGCTTCTTGAACTCTCCGTTAGTAATTTTATCCCGCCTCTTCCGTCCAAAAAAGTCCCAAATTGAAAATAAAAGGCATCTTTGTCTCTGGCGGCGCTGCGTTCACTGACTCGCGCATGCGGTGTAAACGCAGCAGCGAGGTCACGAGGCAGCAAGGCAGCAGCACGGCTATCGCAGCGGTACCAGTCACGCTTTAAAACACCGCGGTAAACTGTTCGGTTTTCGTGGTTTTTGGTTTTATCACTGTCATTCGGTTTGAACGGTCGATCAGTTTTCGTTTTAAAAATTTGTAAAAAATTTAAAATTTGAAAACTGGTCAAATCGAGCGGTTTACCGATTAAATCGATTTGATTTCAAATTTAAAAAAGATAAATCATAAAAATCAATTGATTTTCTCTCAAAAATTTGATTTTTGAATTTTTCGATTTTTTAATTTACTGTAGCGGTTTTTTTTATTTTCGCGAAAACTGCAAACCGTAAACCGCGATTTTCCAAAGCCAAAACGGTAACCCTGTACCAGTACCGCGGTGGAAGAAGCTGTGTTTCTTTCTCCCCGCCGTGGTGTGGCCGCGAGCCTCTCTTTTTTTGAAAAGAAAGCCGCGAGCCTCTCGCTGCGGCGGCAGGCGCTGGTTCAACAAAGGCCGGCCGGAGCACAGCCCTGAAAAGAGAAACCGCCGTGCCGCGCGCAGCGGGAGCGTGCAGGCCGGCATGCAGACAAGCGGCCGCCAGCCGAGCGCCCTCCCTCCCTCCCAGCGTTTTCAAACCTCGGAGTCTTCGGGTTTGTTACTCTGTTTGCACTGCACACACCGCGCCGCTCTCCAGACTCCAGGCCGGAGATGGAGGTGTTGCTGCCGGTGGCAAAACGGCACTACGGCAGACAAAAAAAAAGCTCGCGGTCGCTTAAATCGCTCGGCATGTCGAACACGCCGGGGCCCTTAACTGTCCTTCGCCCCTCGGACGCCGTAGCAGGATGTCATGCGTTTTTTTTTTTGAAAGTGATGGCATGCGGTTTTTCGAAAAAAGGACAAGGAGAATGAGCGCGCTCATCATCTCTGGCAATCTGGCATTGCAAACACCAAAGGAGGGTATCCTATGCGCGGTGATACTGAAGTATTTCTTTTTTGGCTTTGGTTTAGCTTACGGCGAAACCACAGCGCTCGTATGTGGAGTACTCCAAACTCGTCCTGACGAGGACGATAAGAACCGTCGCACTCGTCCTAAAAGGCGAAACGCACGTCCCTCTCGGGCGCGTCACGGAGGAGGAAGGAACGACGTTGGCTAGTAGTCAGGGCGTGGCACGCGAGGGAGAGGCTAATTGGAGCTTCGTACGAACTCCAATCCCTTGTCGCCGTCGTCTCGTCGGTCGTCGGTAACGCTCCCGCGGCCGCGCGGTTGGATGAAAGCATAAACAGGAGCACAGCAAACACGACGCGTGACCACGTCCACCGCGAGTGAAACTCGGCAGCCACGTTCGTTTCCCCGCCACGACTCTCAGGAAGACGGCGCCGGGCGGACGGCACGACGAACCACCGGTGAAAGCCCGACCCAATGGCTGGACGTTGCGTCCGCGTTTCCGGGCCCCGCGGCGTCGGTGGTGGAAGCGAACAGCGGTTGCCGGTTCGTTGCCCCGGCCCCCCGCCGCCAAACATGGCCCACCGACCGTCGGGTTATCGAGCGAGACCGTGAGAGGTGGATGATGAGGAGGACGCCCGGCGCGGCCCCGCGCTACGGCGACGTGGGCGCGGTCGTTGCGGGGATCGGCGGCGTCGTGCGACACCTCCCGCGATGATTCAAAGGAATCCGGGAGGGTCCCTGGCGTCCCTGGCCCGGGTTGGATGGCAGGTGCGTCCGCGAGCGCGGTGGACGGGTGGAGCCGGCGGTTGCTAGCCCGCGCCGCTCTTATCCAAACTGGATTGAAGAAACACTCTACCGCGGCGTGCGTACCCGAACAATGATGTTCTTGTTCTACGCCTGTTACCACTCGCAGAGTTGAACGCGATTGTTTTGTCATGCCACGGTCACGGACATACCGTAACGGGCGGCGGTTTACCGGGCGCCTCGTCCGTCCCCTCGAGTGGGGCAGGCCAGGCAGGGCGTTACGGGCAGGCGCATTTTCTACGTGAGGCGTACCACGATCACCACACCACAACCCACGCCCTTTTCCCGCTCCGTACCCCGTAGCCCGTTCTTTAATGCGCTGTTAAAATTAAAGTCAATTTCAAAAAAATCATAAAATTTTTAAAAAATCAGTTTAATTTCACGTAAAAAACAAAAAATTTGAAAACGGGCCTAAAACTCCTCCCGAAATGGCACGTCCTCTCGTGACCCGCCCAGCATCATTCGCGCCGGCCAAGGTGACACTGCTACTCTTTTCCCACTCTTGTGATATTTGAACGGTTGATGAAATTTGCAACATTTATGTTACGTAATCATCAGATCATGTAGCAGGAATTTGTCAAGGAATGCAGCGCCGCCATTTTAAAGAAGAAAATTTAGGTTAACAACCCGTTGACAGTCCTTGAAAATTAACAAAAACACCATCATTTGACTCTGGGCGGAGTGGGTGGAGTGGCACTGAAATGACGCATCACGGTGCAAAAAAAACAAAAACATAAAAGAACTCGTTCATTCAAAAATACTATACCCACACCCGTGCGGCCGTCCGAAAATACGCGCAGACTGTTTGTTTTGTCATTAGATTATATAATTTAAATTATAATTTTATTTTTTTATAATCTAAATAATAATCTGTACTTGTTTGTTTAGCAACTCAAATTATTTTCAACTTAAGTAAAGGTAGTGAGTTTTTAAATAATTTCAAATAAACACTTAATAACTAACTTATTAGATTATAATAATCTTAAATTTAAGATTAAAATAATCTGATAAATAAACTGTGTTGTTTGTTTATCTCTATAAATTATAATATATAAAGTATATAATTTAATTGATTATAATCTCAAATAAACAATGAGAAGCCTGGACGAGAAATTGGTGTGATGCACTGATACACGGGGTATTTATCCCCCCGAGTCGTGGTTGCACTAGTTAAAAATTGTTGAGAAACAAAAGTATATTTTCCAACCGATTTTAATTCGCCCGCTCCGTTTCTCTCTCCTCGGCGTCCTCTTTTGTAATACCCAGGCGCGAAGCCCAGCCGTTTTATTTCCTCCGCCGTCTTCTCACTTGCCAGCCTCTTCTCGCAAGCACGCTGCTTCCTCCTCCCCGTCCGCTTGCTGCTCTGGAGACCAGGGCAGTCTTGCTCGGAGGGTTTGTTTCGAGAGTGGAGGGAGAAATGGCGACGGAGTGGTCGGACAGCGGCGAGGAGTTCTTGCTGCCGGACGAGTTCCTGGACGACGACTTCTTCTCCGAGGAGGAGAAGGCGGCGGTGGCGGCAAGGAGCGAGAGCGACGAGGAGGATAGCCTGGCCGGGCTGTCTCGACGCCTTGCAACCATCCTTGGCGGCGCCTGCGAACGGAAGCCTCCTCCCAAGGTTGGTTTCTGATGGGGTTCTTCTTTGCATGTCTTCTTTCAATCTTCTTGGTTCTTGCTCTCGGATTTCCTCTGTGTTGTGGTGTGCTGACTTTTTGCGTTCGTCTGTTGCAGGAGGAAGTGACGGTTGGGTCGCCGCAGTCGACGCTCTGCGGGCTGCCCAAGTCAGGGCAGGAGACCCCCAACGACGGCGCGTCCAAGGGGAACTCGCCGCCGTCGTCCCCGCTGGAGCAACCGCCGGCCGACCCGTGGGAGCTCCTCTACGAGGCTGCCGGCCAGGTCGCGTGCATGCGTGCGGGCAGCATCGGAATCCCCGTGCCTTGCAACAACGCCTACGGCTTCAACTGCCACGGCGGCTTCGTCCCGCCGGCGCGGAAGCCATCTCCGCCTCCGCCACCGCCGCCGCAAGCGGCCAAGGTCCCGGCCGGCGGGTACTACCACCCGTTCCCGCACCTTGTCACGCAGCGCCAGATGCAGACCGCTCAGGTGCCCGCGTTGTTCTCGCCGAGATTCTGGAGTTTGTATCGGTCTCTTCGTTCCGTAGCGTCCTGAAACCTGACGTCCTCTGTTTGCTTCTGTTCGGCTGGGTGCAGTTTCACTTCCTCAAGCAGCAGCAGCTGCTGAAGCAGCAGAGGGAACGCCAGCTTGCGGCATGGAGCGCGCAGCAGGGTGTCGCAGGCAAGGGCGCCGGCTGCGGCGCCAACGCGCCGCTCGGTCTGAACCAGGCGTCGTGGCCGCCGGTTCAGAAGCCGCCGCAGCACCATGCGCCGGCGCCGCCTGCTGCGGGCATGCGCGCGGTGTTCCTCACTCCGCCGGGCGCCAAGCGCGAGCGGAACGGCACCGGCGTCTTCCTCCCGCGCCCAGCCGGCGCGCCCGCTGAGCCGAAGAAAAAGTCAGGTTCGTTGGTTGTACCAAACTTATTCGGTCATTTCTTGCAGTGTATGGCGCCGGTGTCTCGCACGAACAGTTCGCTAATTTGGTTCCATTTGGGGTCTTGCAGGGTGTTCGACTGTTCTTGTCCCCGCCCGCGTCGTGCAGGCTCTGAATCTGAACCTCGACGACCTCGGCGCGCAGCCTTGCTACCCCGGCGGCTTCGTTCTTGATCACGGTAACCATCTGAAACTGTTCTGTTATATCATTAGACTCATTACTCATTCCCGGAGAATGGCATGGTAAACTGACTTGTAACTTTCCTCTTGCAGATGCTTTGATTAGTAGGAGCAACGCCATGCTCGCGGACCAGAAGCGGCGCGCGGCCGCCGTGCCACCGCCGACGCTCGGCTGTTAAGTTTCCGGTCGGAACAAACAAATGGTGCCACCGTCATTCCGGCGACACCATCCATCTGCTCTCCCCTCGAATTTACATCCCTAATAATTAAATTAGCATCAGTACTTTGTCTTAGGTAGTGTGTTAGCAACAGAGTTTGGAAGCAGCAGTAGTAATTGCATCAGTCTTAGGTCTACTAATTCATTTTGGTATGGGTAATATATTGGTTTTTTGGCGTGTGGACGCAAAGCGGTGGCCGGTGGAGATGGGTGCGCGGTCGCGAAGAAATCCATGTCCTGGTTTGCTTGTTTTGGAGGAGGAATAAGAAAAATAACTGGATCTTTTGGAGATGGGAGGGGAGCTATTAGCTGCTGGAGGAAGCTTCAGAAAGATGATGAGAAATGCCGGGTGGGAAATAACCGGAGCCCGTTTCCCAATCGATGGCTTTGGTTGATACCAGCACAGACCCAGCTAATAAGGTTACTCCCTCCGTTCTCTTTTTGGCAGACTTTTTTTTTTGTAACTTGCAAATGAAGCTTGTGCCGTGGGCTCCATGAATAAGGGCGCTTGCTGCGTTTGCTCCATCAAAGGATTTTATTGTAGTGGTAGTAGTACCTGATAGTAGTTAAGGTGTCCCCTGACTTCTGTAACAATGATGGTTAGGAGCGCAGTAGTTGCTTAGTCGCTGCAACTACTGTAGCAGCAGCAAGGGTGGGCTGATTATTATTATAAATCCTGTGTGTACTGCTTGTCCCCACGCCGTGATGAGGCCTTTAATATATATTGGATTTCCATTGCCTAATACGGTGCATCATGTCTTAATCAAGTCTGCTCTGCCCGCTTCTATTCCTCGATGATCCATAAATTTGTGCATGTGATGAGGTGAGGCAGCGGCAGTTTGTCCGGTGCCTAACGACCTTGGAGTCTGGTTCGTTGCGGTGCGGTGTGGGTCAAGGGATCTGCATCTCCCTAGTCCAACACCACACCTCTCCGCTGGATCCGCGAGGACGACGACCGCGTCTGGTGCTTGGCGCCCTACCAAAGCCCCAAACCTGGCTGTCTGGTCTGTCGCGGTCCAGCGTTGGTTTAGCTGGATAGGAGAACGGGTGGTGGCTCATTGGCTCCGGCCGTTGGCACCATCCGTTGCCAGAGCGGGGCAGAGCTCTCTGCCGATTAATGGCTTCTCGGACGCATTCGGAACTCCGTGCGCCTGGCCTCAGGCTGCGGCTGGCGAGGATAAAAGCTGTGTGGCTGGTGGCTACCTCTTGTTGTCTTGTGTAGGCATGCCATCGCCCATCGATGTCCTGCTTCGGTCGCGCTTGCATGCGTCCCTGGTCCAGCGGCCCAGCCCCGTGACCGGTCAAACCATCAAAGCGGTCGCCTTTTTTTTTTCTGTCTCCTGGCTTGGAGTGGGCGACGCCTTGTGCTTCGATTTTTTTTTCCTTTCTACTCTCAGTACCTGGCGTCTCTCGCGGTCTCGCCTCATCGATTGCAGGGAAAGCGTGTTTCCAAGAGAGAGCGGCCCAGCCTCGGGTTCCGCCGACCTCAGCTGCTGAGCTCTCGTCGAAAAGCGGCGTGGCCTCGGGCCTTGTTACGATGATCCCGTCGCTTTTCCGGTAGGGTAAACCGCACGGTACCCCACACCCGAATTTTAAAAACTTGGAGGCGTATCTCGCCTTTAATCTGGATCGAAATTCACATTCTCCGTCTCCCTGGTTTTGCCGCGGCGTCTATCACCGGCCCGTGTTTGGGGGGTGGTCACGCAGGTGGTGGTGCTGCCGCGGTTTTGGCTTGCGAAAGTGAGCGCGCGGGTGAGCAGAAATTGCGAGGTACGGACGGCAGCCTGCGTCGTGGCGCTGTGGATGCCGAGCGGTGGTGTCGGTGCTAGCGCGTCGTGATCGCTGGAAAGGCGTGTTGGTTGCACGCACCTTTGCTGCTGCTGAAGCTGGTTGGTTACATTGCCATACCCGCGCGCGCCCATGTGGCCCTCACGTTGGGTCGTGCCACCACGGTGGCGGTGGTGGTGTGTTGGGTTGGAAAAATAAGCGAATTTTTTCAGAATCACCTGCAGTCACGAGTATTTTCTCGTTGGAGGGCCACTACTCACCACCGTCCGCTCGGGGCTCATTGTCGTGCTCGCCAGGCGCATGCCACGCGCGGTGGGTTGGCTGTGACCCAAAACTCACGCCATGTTCAGGCGCCGAACGTCTGGTGGCCCCTACCTGTCACGCTTTAAACATCTTCTCGCCCTCTTAGGGTTGAGTTGCGGCAAGATATTTTTTGACCCACACGACAGCCAAAGTAATCAAGATTATCCAAGCGTCCTGTCGGAGCATATCGTGTCGGACCCTGTTCACCGCACACGTAAACTACTGTTTCGACGAGTCCCGTAAGGGCCCCTACGGGGCTTCCGGAGAGAACTGATTCGGATGGTAGAGGCCCGGTCCGGTCCGGTGCTGATTGGTTCGTTGCATGCATCCTCTGACCTGGCTGCGGCGAGCCTGGCTGGGAACAAACGAAGCTCGATCTCGTATCTCGGGAGCCAACTTACTACTGATTTTTGCACACCTGAAACCAGGTTCTCCCATCTAAACAGCCAACCAATCAACCGGCGCATGCATTCAGCCGGCCTGGCTGCCCTTGTGCGAGCATCCAATCAGTCTCTGGTTCTCTTTTTTCTTCCCTTGACGAAAACAACGTACCGGTACCACCACAACGCACCGTTCCGTTCCCTGTATAGTATTGGCGCCGCAGACAATGTCAAACCCTTCGTAATGGCCGACCTTGCGGTTCGTCGACCTACTAATTGGTCCGTATTATTATTGGCTCCGGGCCAACATCACATGGCCGGATGGCCGTCCATTTCACGACCCGCGGCCACGATCGGTGTCTTCTTTGAAGACTGTTCCCTCCAATTGGCATCGCCCATCTCAATGATAGATAGGCATACGCAAGATGGCAAGTGGAGGCTCTGTAACCTCTGTTAGATTTCAGCTAAACTTCTTTAGTCTCGCTTGTTAAGATTCTCTACTTGATTATTGACAACCCCAGGCCAGTGTGACGTAGGTTTC
>BCLF01000025.1:2276202-2325818 GCA_001602275.1 Zoysia japonica | reverse complement strand
AGGAATTATAATGCATTAATGAATTATTTTGTGATTTGATTTAAATAAATTATTTTCATGCATAAAATGAAAATTTGTTAGCTTCAGAATATAGTTCTAAATAAGAGGATCCTAAAAAAAATTATTTCACAATTTTCTGAGTCAGGATGAATTTTCTACGAATTTTAGAATTTTGAAACCATTTTTTGGACAATTAAATAAATTAAATCACAAAAGAAAAATCTTTTCCAGCCTAAATGGGCTGTGTGGCACAGTGTTGGGCCACGGGAGAACGACCCATTTGGAAAATCCGGCCCAAGGACGAGGCCACACAGTGGAACACGGGGATACCGCACGGGATCCGGCCCTTTTAACGGAAGGCATAGAAGATCCGCGCTCCCCCCACCCCCGCTGCAGGAGCAGGGTGACAGCCATGGCTGGGGCTGCCGGCCGTGGCGGCGCCCTTGTCGGGGTACAGCTCCTGGCGGTTTTCTTGCTGGATTTCCGCATGGAAACGATGAGCGCGATGACGTGGACTCGGAAGAGAGGTCATCGGCCGGGGTGCTCATCGAAATCAGGCTGACGGCGACGAGCCGCGGAACGGCCACTTCGTGAGGAGGAGCACATGGTACAGACAACGAAAAATCAAAACGCTTGCGCCACAAGCTTCAGCAAAGGCCGGAGAAGGGCGGCACGAGTGATATCGTTGTGGAAGATGGCCGGAAGGAGGTCGTCGATGGCGGGGTGGGTCGGGTCAGGCGGCCGGCGCGGATGAAGCCTCAAAATCCTATGCAACAAGGACACGGAATCGGTCGAATAATTGCTTAGGAGGTGCAGCCGGTTACGTGCTGCTCGGATTGGGGAAAAGATCGAAGAACCTCACCCGAGGATGCACCTAATTTGGGGAAGAACGGCAGCCGGGCCCAAAGCACATGACTTGGGGAAAAATCGAAATCCGTCGAGTCTCGGAGGAGGAGCGGGGAACGGCGGTTCTTGGAGACTAGAGAGCAGGAGTGCGCAGCTTGCCGTCGAGGATTGTGGACCGGAGATGGCTTGGTCGAGGCTCTCCACGGTGGCGCACCAGGAGAGGGAGCTGCGGCGGCGTCGAGAGAGAGGTGTCGCCTGAGAGAGTGAGAGGAGAGAGGGAGGGCGAACCGGTAGCTGGAACAAGGAGCGGGTGTCGTGTCCCTCGCAGCAATTCTAGAGGGCACGTTACCGGGCGGCGTGGCGTCCATGCACGGCGAAGGCTTGGGCAGGCAGCACCTGGAGCGGTGCGGTGGCGGCATGAGGCTCGGGAAACAGGCTTGGGTTGTTGACAGGTGGGTCCCGCGAAATTTTTTTCCCTAATTTTTGCAATTTTCTGTCCAGCGTGCTGTTTTTGCTTCGAAACCACTGTTCCCGAGCTCCGATAAAAGTGAAATTTTGCAGGGTGGTAGAAAACTTCAAAAAGAACAACTTTTATTTTAGACCCAAGTTCAAAATCGAATTACATTTTATTCTACAAAATTTACAAGACAGGAAATCGTTTGAAGATAAATAATTTATTTGGGCATCTTAAATTTTAAATAAAATTTTATAAAACTTTCTAAAATTCAAGTCCGTGCAAGAATTTTCAAAAGAAAATTTTATATCATGACCTTTCCGGCAAAAGCTTTTGAACTTACATTTGAAATTTGAATTCAAATTTGAAATTTGAAAATTCACATGAATCGTTTTAATTATTTTTGAGCTCAGCTCTCAAAATTTTGAATCCAAACAACTCGCTTCTTTATTCAAAACACGAAGTGTTACAGCCCTCCCCCTTAAAGAAATCTCGTCCCGAGATTTAAACAAAAGAGGGGGAAATTACATCTGAGAGACTGAAAAAATTCTAAAAAATTCTTCTGTAAATATTCTTCGGTCTCCCACGTTGCTTCAGCCTCGGTGTGATTACTCCACTGAACTTTATAAAATTTCTGACTCTTGTTTCTCGTCACACGGTCCTTCTGATCAACCACTTGTATCAGTTTCTCGGCGTACGTTAAGTCAGGTTGGAGTTGTTCTATGTCAGTGATCTCAATGTCTTGTGGTGCTTTCAAACATTTCTTAAGTTGCGAGACATGAAAGGTGTTGTGTACTTCGGACAATCTTGTAGATAGCTCCAAACGATATGCCACGGATCCACATCTTTCGGTGATGGGGAATGGACCGATGTACCGTGGGGCTAATTTTCCTCGGACTCCAAAGCGTTGCACTCCTTTCATGGGTGAGACTCGGAGATACACAAGACCACCCACTTCAAAGGTCAGAGGTCGACGTCGCTTGTCTGCATAACTCTTTTGCCTAGACTGCGCTGCTCGGAGATTCGCTTGAATGACACGAACTCGCTCTTCGGCGTCGCTGACAAGCTCGGGTCCGAAAATCACCCTTTCTCCAGATTCAAACCAATTCAAAGGTGTTCGGCGTGAACGCCCATATAAAGCTTCAAATGGTGACATCTTAATGCTTTCTTGATAACTATTGTTGTATGAAAATTCCGCTAGTGACAAACCTTCGTCCCAATTCTTTCTGTGATGTAGCACATATGCACGTAACATATCTTCGACGATTTGAATGATCCGTTCTGTTTGACCGTCAGTCTGAGGATGATATGCAGAGCTTCTAATTAGAGTGGTGCCTAACATAGCATGAAACTGCTCCCAAAAACGAGCCACAAACTGAGGACCTCTATCGGAGATGATAGTCTTCGGTACCCCATGCAAACAAACAATACGAGAGATATATAGCTCGACATACTTCGCAGCACTGTACCTTGAATATACCGGAATAAAATGAGAGCTCTTCGTCAAGCGATCAATGATCACCCAGATAGAGTCATGCTTCCTTGATGTCAGTGGGAGTCCCACGATAAAATCCATAGAGATGTCCTCCCACTTCCAAGCAAGGATACTCAACGGTTGAAGTGGCTCGGCTGACTTCAAATGATCCGCTTTAACCTTTCGACAAGTATCACATTTCGCAACATATCGAGCAATTTCTCTCTTCATTCTTGTCCACCAAAATTTCTTGCGCAGATCTTGGTATATTTTGTTGCTACCAGGATGAATAGAATACTTGGACAAGTGAGCTTCATCAAGAATCTTCTTTCGTAGCTTGAGACTTTTCGGCACTACTAGCCTTCCCTTGAACCACAAAACACCTTCTTCATCTTGATAAAAGCATTTGGCAGTATCGGCCTCCATTCTTTCTCGAATATGGGCCATACCTTTATCTTTCTTTTGGGCTGCAACTATTTCTTCTCGGATGGTAGGAATGAGGGAAAGATTGAATAGTGCTAGATGTGGTATCACTCGCAGAGTAGGTTCTTCGTCCACTGCATTTGCGAGTTCAATAAAATTGCAATGAGCCTTTCGACTCAGTGCATCCGCTACCACATTAGCTTTACCAGGATTATAGTGAATTTCTAACTCATAATCTTTGATCAGCTCTAACCATCTTCTTTGCCTCATATTCAGTTCAGCCTGAGTGAATAGATACTTCAAACTCTTATGGTCGGTGTAGAGGTGCATTAAATTACCCATAAGGTAATGTCTCCATATCTTTAGTGCAAGAACTACCGCGGCTAACTCCAAGTCATGGGTGGGATAATTCTGTTCATGCCTACGGAGTTGGCGTGATGCATAAGCGATAACCCTACCTTCTTGCATTAGGACACAGCCAAGACCTGTACCTGAAGCATCACAATATACATCAAAAGGCTTCCCAATATCTGGCTGAGCTAATACTGGAGCGGTAGTAAGATGCTTCTTCAAAGTCTGAAACGCTTCTTCGCATGCTTGGCTCCATACAAACTTGGTGTCTTTCTTTAGTAATTTTGTCATCGGCTTGGCAATCTTAGAAAAATTTAGAATGAATCTTCTATAATATCCTGTCAAACCCAAAAAACTTCGGATTTCTGAAATAGAGGTAGGAGACTTCCACTTCACCACATCTTCGATCTTGCTTGGGTCCACGAAGATTCCTTCTAAAGATATCACGTGGCCCAAAAACGGTACTACTTTTAGCCAAAACTCGCACTTGCTAAACTTGGCATAGAGTTGGTGCTCTCTTAATCTTTGTAGTACAATTCGAAGATGATCGGTGTGCTCTTCTTCTGACTTTGAGTAGACTAGAATATCATCGATAAACACAACAACAAACTTGTCTAGCTCTGGCATGAAAACTGAGTTCATGAGATACATAAAATGTGCTGGCACATTGGTCAAACCAAAGGACATGACCAGGAACTCATGAAGACCATATCGGGTGGAAAAGGCATTCTTTGGAATGTCTTCTTCTCGGATCTTGATCTGATAATAACTGAAACGAAGATCAATCTAGAAGAACACTCTTGTGCCAACCAACTGATCAAACAGAATATCAATGCGAGGAAGAGAATACTTGTTCTTGATAGTGAGGGCGTTGAGAGGTCGATAATCCACACAAAATCTCATCGATCCATCTTTCTTTTTCACAAACAGCACAAGACAACCCCATGGCAAAGAAGTAGGCCGAATAAATCCTTTCTCCAAAAGTTCATTGAGTTGCACTTTTAATTCGGCTACTTCTCTAGGTGCCATCTTATAAGGTTGCTTGGATATTGGGGTCGTACCTAGTTGAAGCTCGATCTTGAACTCTACCTCTCGGTTTGGTGGTATCCCAGGTAGGTCTTCTGAAAATACATCCGAGAACTCACGTACCACCGAGTTGTCTTCAAGTTTCTTCTCCGCAATATGATAAACCATTGCTTCAGGTGTTTTTGAATTTCCCAATACCAGGCAATGATCTCCATTGATAGGGGATCGAAGCTGAACCACACTAGCAGCTATATCCAAAACAGCTCCGTGATATTCATCCAACTTGTGGCTAAAATGATATCTATCCCTTGTCCTATCAACAATATAAACTTAGTTGGATATATCTTTCCTCCAAGGTTTACTGGCGCATCTCTCACTTCTAACTTAGCTATTATATCTCCTACAAGGGAGTGGATAAGATAATGTGACTTTATCTCGCCACTCTTTATACTATTCTTCTCCACATAAGTATGACTGATGAAATTATGCAATGCACCGGAATCAAACAAAACAAAAGCAGAGTTGCCGTCGAGTGAAAACATACCAGCAAGAACAGATGCATCTTCAGAAATCTCCTGGGTCGTAGTATAGTTCACTTGACCGGTCTTGACTGTAGGCTTATGTTGACATTGCTTCTGATAAGCACCTTGAGCTTGAGAACGAGGTGCATTCCCTTGCTGCTTCGGCATACGACAATCTTTGGCAAAATGACCTATATGACCACAATTATAACATGGGAAGTATCTCGATCGCAGCTGTTGTTGTGGTGGTCGTACGCCCACTGAAGCTTTAGGAGCTGGAGTAGGGGGGCAATATGTGACCTGCTGTTGTTGAGGAGGGCGATACGGAGGACGCTGAACCGGGGTGGAATGATACTGCTGACCAGACGGCGCAGTGTAGATCATACGATACTTCTGAGGTGCGCCACTAGAGGGTCCTGGAGCGAAGCGCTTCTTCTTCTTCTTTTCCTCGTGATGAATTTCCCACAGGTCTTCTGTAGTGATGACAGCACTCACTAACTCACTGAAACTTTCACCAATGTTTGTCCCCATTCTGGCGCGAAGTTTGGAATTCAGACCTTCTAGGAAACAGTTCTTCTTCTTTTCTTCAGTATCCACGTACTGCGGAGCATACAAAGCAAGTTGGTTAAAAATTTGGGAGTATTCATGGACACTGCGGTCACCTTGCTTCAGCGACATAAACTCTCGCATCTTCTTCTTCATAAGTCCATCAGGAATATGTTGAGCCCGGAATGCAGCCTTGAACTCATTCCAAGTCACTTCACGATTAGCAGGCATAGAAGCAATATAGTTGGCCCACCATACATTGGCAGAACCAAGAAGCTGCTGAGATGCAAACTAGGCCTTCTGTTCTTCTGTGTAGCGGATAAGCTTGAACTTGGATTCCATGATGCGCAACCAGTTATCTGCATCGAGAGGCTCAGTGGTGATGCTGAATGTCGGAGGATGAGTACCCAAAAAATCCGCATAAGAGCTGTGCTGACGATGCGCCTGGTGTCCCTGATGATCAGCATCTCTGATATTCTGTTGAACCAGAGTCCTCAGCAGGTGAGTCTGTTCAACAATCGCTTCAGCAAGTGTTGGTGCTTACAGTGTCCCGCTGGCCACTAGCACCACCTTCTTCATACTCCTCATTACGTTCATGGGTACGATCCATCCTGCAATCACGATGCATATTATATTAGTTGACACGAAAAAAATGTTAAAACAAGGGGTTGAAACTTCTCTCCACCAACAATATTATATCACTTTCAAAAACATATACCATGAGGCCAAGGTTCAAGCGATAAGCGCAATCAAAATGGTTTATATATATATATATATATATATATATATATATATATATATATATATATATAAATAGAACAGCACCCGTTCTGTCTTAGACTGGCAGCAAGCAGAAAAATCAAATTCTAGCTCTCATACAGGTCGAATCAGAACTGGAAGTGAACAACAAAGTCATAGAGGATTTCAGTAGCTTTTCAACGCATATTTACTTGTCCTCGTACGAAAAGCGGAACAGATGTTATGAAATTTTGAAATCAGAGGTAAGGTGCTGATTTCAGAAATAACGACAGCGACAAGGCTCATTTCGAAACTTGAGATTGATAAATTGAGAGGCCAAGATGAAAGAAGTCTTTGCTACCCAAGATGGCTGGATAAAACTTTTAAAACTTTCAACACCCTTTACACGAGACAGGAGATTTCTTTTTAGATGATTTGGTTATTCACGATTTTAAATGCAAATGCTTAATATGAAATCGTCTTATAAAACCTTACCAAAATAAAAACTTGGTCAATATAGATGACCGTACGTGACCTTGGTGGCAAACACGATCTCTCAAATTTTACACGGACTAACGGCCACCAGTTAGCACACACAAAAGCTACCTGATTAGACAAACACTAATATAGTCCTTAGTTGGGCTTGAACTAGATGTTTTCCACGTAGTTAGCTTTTCAAAAATAGCTTTAAAGTCGTATTGTTCTCGATATTACTCTGATACCAGCTGTGACAGACCGCCTCTCGAAAGAGACGATCTATCAACCATAGGATCTTATCGGGTGTCACTCGACGAAGCGAGGACCAATAGTACAACTCAAGCACGATAAAATATAATAGAAACGGTTGTTTAAGTTACAAACCAGAGTTTTTATAAGCGTGAAAACGTTCACCTTATTTAAAGACTACTAGAATCTCCTATGGACTAGGTACATAATGACATTGAGCCCATACGATGCATCCTCTAGCGGCACACAAGAAGCTCAGCGCGGCGAGCAAGGCTTCCAACGGACATAGCCATCCTCGGAGGTGCTCTTGTCGGTTGGTCTAGAGGAGGGAAAGAAAGGCCACCTGCAAAACAAAACTACAAAGAGCCACGCCCTGAGCATTCGAATGCTCAGCAAGTCTTACCCGTCAACATGAATAGCTACAGTCGACTCCAAAATATATGATAAGACAGACTTACATGGGATAGCTGTTTGCAAAAACAGCGCTAACAGTGGATCTTTACTTTCAAGTTTTAGCAGTAAATTAGGTGCAAAGAAAATAAATTTAATTTGCACTATCAACTACTACAATCATGGTTGTCAAGCACTTTATAATAAACATAACCATCATATCATAATACTTTCTCATTTCACTTCTTAAATACGATGTGGTGCACTGAAACAAGTGGTACTCGTTACTGTGAGGGGGCAATGATTTGAATCAATTTACATCCAGCTGGAGAAACCTGATTACACGACATGTACACGCTTCTAGGAAGCCGCATATGGCAACTTTTCACGTCAATGATACATAGTATCGGTCCGATGCTCACCTCTCCTGAGCAGTGGCCCTCCATGCGATAACCACACCGGGTCTATCCATGGTTAGCCCCAAAGCTCTCCCTTCTAATTATCTTCAGAAAAGAGGTTTGGTTAAGTCCAGTCCCTATGCACATTGTTCTACATCAGTTTCCTGGGGCCCATATAGCCAGTATGTAATCAGTACTTTCAAACTTGCTCAATAGGACCGACAACGGTACAGTCCTTAATCGACACAAACAGGCTACGACACACAGGACTCCGTGTTGCCAATCTATACTTCCCTGTCCGGTCTCAACTTATCTTTTCTCGTAATATCATAACCAACTTCAACCTTTTTGGCTCTTATAATCCATTCTCATCAAATCATGCAATACCTTTGAACCGAAGATAAAACCTATAGCTCTCGCGAGTGAAGTTACCAATCATTCGACTTCTACCGTTATTTAAAACTCATAGCCTACCTCTGTATCGTGATATCCGTACCAAGGACACTATCATAGGTAAATAGTACTATTATGCAATCTAGGTTTCAATCAGCTCCTAAAAACCTAATACACAGTATATAAATCATATACTATATAGTGATAAAATATAAAACAGTTAAAATAAGGTTAATGCACCGGGGTTGCCTGGGCTTTGCTCAAAGTTAGAATCTTCGACAAACGGAACGTCGTCGAACTCTTCCTCGGCAACTTCAGCTCCTAGACATGAAATGATATGTAAGTAATTGAATTATGCTAATTTGTAAAAGTCAAAAGTTTGAATTTAAATCACATGCGATGATAGTCTTTTGAAAAAATAAAAGTGACCAGACATTTTAGTTATAAAATCCATTTAAAATAGTTTTTCATAAAAGTAAAGTATAATTTGAGTTTTTCAATAATAACAGGGAGATTATAACTAATTTTTGACAAATTTTCAGAATTTATTGAAATCAAATGAATTTATAATGAATTAAACACCATTTAAACACAATAAATCATTTATAAAATTATTTTGGTTGAAAATAAATATGAAACTTTGCAGAACAAGAAAGTTGGACTAAATGATCAGAAAGGTAAATTTTTCCAAATTTAATAATGCCAAGGAGGAATTATAATGCATTAATGAATTATTTTGTGATTTAATTTAAATAAATTATTTTTATGCATAAAATGAAAATTTGTTAGCTTCAGAATATAGTTCTAAATAAGAGGATCCTAAAAAAAATTATTTCACAATTTTCTGAGTCAGGATGAATTTTCTACGAATTTTAGAATTTTGAAACTATTTTTTGGACAATTAAATAAATTAATTCACAAAAGAAAAATCTTTTCTAGCCTAAATGGCCTGTGCGGCACAGTGTTGGGCCACGGGAAAACGGCCCATTTGGAAAATCCGGCCCAAGGACGAGACCACACGGTGGAACACGGGGATACCGCACAGGATCCGGCCCTTCTAACGGAAGGCACAGAAGATCTGCCCCCCCCCCCCCCCCGCGGCAGGAGCAGGGCGACAGCCATGGCTGGCCCTTGTCGGGGTACAGCTTCTGGCGGTTTTCTTGCTGGATTTCCGCATGGAAACGATGAGCGCGACGACGTGGACTCGGAAGAGATGTCATCAGCCGGGGTGCTCATCGGAATCAGGCTGACGGCGACGAACGGCGGGACGGCCACTTCGGCGAGGAGGAGCACACGGTACAGACAACGAAAAATCAAAACGCTTGCGCCACAAGCTTCAGCAGAGGCCGGAGAAGGCGGCACGGGTGATGTCGTCGTGGAAGATGGCCGGAAGGAGGTCGTCGACGGCGGGGTGGGTCGGGTCAGGCAGCCGGCGCGGATGAAGCCTCAAAATCCTGCGCAACAAGGGCACGGAATCGGTTGAATAATTGCTTAGGAGGTGCACCCGGTTACGTGCTGCTCGGATTGGGGAAAAGATAGAAGAACCTCACCCGGGGATGCACCGGATTTGGGGAAGAAAGGCAGCTGGGCCCAAAGCACCTTACTTGGGGAAAAATCGAAATCCGTGGAGTCTCGGAGGAGGAGCGGCGAGCGGCGGTTCTTGGAGACTAAAGAGCGGGAGTGCGCAGCTTGCCGTCGAAGATGGTGGACCGGAGATGGCTTGGTCGAGGCTCTCCACGGCGGCGCACCGGGAGAGGGAGCTGCGGCGGCGTCGAGAGAGAGGTGTCGCCCGGGAGAGTGAGAGGGGAGAGGGAGGGCGAACCGGTAACTGGAACATGGAGCGGGTGTCGTGTCCCTCGCGACAATTCTAGAGGGCACGTCACCGAGCGGCATGGCGGCCATGCACGGCGACGGCTTGGGCAGGCAGCACCTGGAGCGGTGCGGTGGCGGCATGAGGCTCGGGAAACAGGCTTGGGTGGTAGACAGGCGGGTCCCGCGAAATTTTCTTTTTCCTTATTTTCGCAATTTTCTGTCCAGTGTGCTGTTTTTGCTTCGAAACCACTGTTCCTGAGCTCGCATAAAAATGAAATTTTGCAGGGTGGTAGAAAACTTCAAAAGGAACAACTTTTATTTTGGGGCCAAGTTCAAAATCGAATTATATTTTATTCTACAAAATTTATAAGACAGGAAATCGTTTGAAGATAAATAATTTATTTGGGCCTCTTAAACTTTAAATAAAATTTTATAAAACTTTCTAAAATTCAAGTCTGTGCAAGAATTTTCAAAAGAGAATTTTATATCATGACCTTTCCGGCAAAAGCTTTTGAACTTGCATTTGAAATTTGAAAATTTAGATGAATCGTTTTAATTTTTTTTAGCTCGGCTCCCAAAATTTTGAATCCGAACAACTCGTTTCTTTATTCAAAACATGAAGTGTTACAAATGGCTCTTGTGCTTGCACTCTGAAAGAATTGATTAATTCAGCATGGGCCTTTTTTCCTTTTCTAAAAATATGGGCCTTGCTCAATAGGATAACATTCGCAAGGGATATGAGACGAGATTAGAGAGAGAGAGAAGGAGCGCGGGCTTCAATGGAAACTGGCTTTTGGGCTCGCTCACCATCACAACAGTGTCAATACTACTACTTCGGCGTCTCCAGTTGAACATACCACCTCCATCCTGTCTACCACAGGTCCATAGGTGACAGGGGTCTCAACATCTGAAGGTAAATTGAAAAACAGATTGGAGGCCACGAATATCAACGCAATTAGTACAAAAGCTGTAATAAGTGAAAATATATTTTTCTCTGCAGGTTCAATTTTTTTTAATACCGCTGACAAATAAACAATTGTACGATACACCGCAAAAAAAATTGTGGTATGCCCGTCTAGCACACAGCACCAGGCTGAATCAGCCTTGCTCAACCAAACACATGGGCCAGCCACATCCTCGGGTATAGAAGTGTGCTTGAATCAAGCACGTGGTACGGTACAGGTTGAATCAGTGCAGCACACTCTATTTCAGTCTCAGTTTAACGGACTGATCTATTTTGCTAATCGCTGCTCGCAGACTGCTTCAAGAGTTTCTTTGTAGGCTTCGGTCCATTCTAACAGCTGCGAGGTTTACTGTTTTTACTTATTGCTACAGTGAAAAATAATAGTGTGGTTGTACTGCTGCAGAACAAAACTATCTACGAACGGGACCTTCCTTTTCGAGCTATTAGTCTATTACCACTGTCATAGTCTATTACCACTGTCATGGATGGCGGAGGAGATATGCATGTGGCAGGAGCCACGAAGACACCCCGGCGACGGTCGCCAGGTCGCCACATGCTACGGTGCAGGTCCGTTCCTGCGTACTCATACGCTGCATGTGCAGGACGCGCTGTCGGTTCCAGTCCCCGAGAGAAACCGATGTTTTCCAAAAAGAAAAGAAAAAATAAAAAAAGAAGGGAATTCGCGGTCAAATGAGGCTGAGCCGCGCCCAGCCAGCCAGCACACGTCGGTTTCCAGAGCAGTTGGCGCCCGCTGACTCGTCGCGCAGCGTGCTCCCGTCACTACTCACCTGGCACTCGCGAGGTCGGCGTCCGTGGCAGCGACAGGGCGGTTGATCTGAGCCTCTACGCCGACGAGGGCGAGGGACCCTTCACCCTCGCTAACCGCCTGCTCCACTAGCACTAGACAAGTTCGCGTTTGGATTCACTGGTGAAGGGCGCGGTCTGTTGAAATTTAAGGTTTCGTTTTTAATCGACGATCTCTTTGTGTCTGAAAAAGATGCGACGAGATCAAAATCCCTTTTTGTTGGGCCTGCTGATCTGTTTTGGATTGTTTTTGTTGTTCTGCTATCCTTCTGGCTTCTGGTGAACTCTACTGGCGCAACTCGCGCATGCAATCGAACTCGACTGGCTACCAAATGTCACTAGATTAGCGTAGCAACTGTACTGTGCATAACAATTCTTTCTTTCTCGTACCTTCTTTTTGCGCATGATGTCGATGGATTACAAACTTCTGTTACATAAATTAAGGTCGAAGCACCAAACGTGAATATTTTCCATTGAAAATGGCCCAAGCAAGAAAGCAGCATCTGTAATTCCTATCGCACAAATTTATTCCTGACACCGAATTACAATAGTGTTCATGGGCATGAAAGGACCTAGAGCACATGAACATGGCGGCTTTGGTTAGAAGAACACGAGCGCACACATGCATCGCGCTCGGGCCTTTTCACTATTTCTAACTGCCCCGTGCCGAAAGGGGCAGTTACGCACATGGTTCACAAAACCGCAGTAAATTGCTCGATTTTTGCGGTTTTCAATTTTATCGTTACGGTTCAGTTTTATCGGGCAATCGGTTTTTGTTTTAAACATTTGAAAAATTTCGAAATACTGAGAACCGATAAAATCGCTCGTTTTACTGTTAAAATCGATGGGTTTCAAATTTTAAAATCTGAAACCGTTCAGTTAATCGATAAAATCGAACGATTTACTTATAGCAATTCGTTCAAATTTTAAAATTTCGATTTAAAACAGTTTTCATCGGTTTTTGCATATTTTGTTACGAAACACTCTCCTCGTCCGATCTTCGTCGCCCTCACGATTTTTCCCGCAAACCCCCCTTCGCGTCTCGCACCGCTTATCAGACCCGCCCACCTCGGGTCCCCACTCTCCTCGTTTTCTCTCGATCTCTCGAACTCTCCTCCTCCCTTCCCCCACGACTCCCACCCAACTCACGCGGCCGGCTGCCGCCTAGAGACCGCCGCCGGCATCGCCTTCACAGCCTCTGCCCTGGGGACGAGCCCCAGGGGATTTCGTGGCGCACCGCCGTCGCAGCTCGAGAAGCCGGGGGGGGGGGGGGGGGGGGGGGGGGGGGGGGGGGGGGGGTGTGGGTTAGTTGGCGGTCCTGCGCTCCCGGGTCCTCTGCTCTCCGGGCGAGTGGCGATCCCTGCCGTGGGATGCGGCGGCCCGAGGCGTGATGTGCGGATCGGAGCATGGCCGTGATCACGTCTCCGCCTTGTAGGAGCTACTGCTGCGGGAGCTGGGGTTGTTTCACTGGCAACGGGCTTGACCATGTACATAGCGCGGGAGGCGTACAAGGTCTCGCCTTGCTCTCGATTTGGGGACGTTTTATGGGCTTCCTGATGCGGTGTGGTTTCGTCGATTGAGTTGTTGGGATTGATGAGGGTTTCAATGGGTGCGTATGCAGGTATGGAGGAAGGTGACCGCGGAGATATCGGTGGAGTTGGCGCTCCTGCGCGAGAAGTGGCCGCTCTTACTCGCCGGACTGATTTGCCAGGTGAGCTTCTTTGTTTGTTGCCGTAGCATCTGCTGTTCCGTAGACCTCTTAATTCTGTTCTAGCTTCTCAGTTATGGTAGTTTCACTCTTTTTAAAAAAGCTATTGATGACTTCATTTAATTTTTTCCACTTTAGTGATCCACTGCATTATGAGACAGATTCTGATTGTGCGTTCAGATTTGGAGACCTTCGTTTCAGAGTTCTCTAATCAGTGTGTATCAATTTTAATTTTAGCTCAGTACATGTACGTAATCAGACCAATGTGTCGTGTTTTTAAGTTTGTGTGAAGTCGTTTGCATTCTGTAGTTTTAATTTGATCCTGGGGGCACGGCAACACAACTAACGTTGAATTTGTTATGCCACACATTTTTTCACTGGAAGGAAAGATGTGGTTGAAACATATTGCTTTTCATTGGTCAATAGTATGAGAATTTTACGCGGGCTAGTAGTTTATTCAAAATTTTACCTATTAGCCATGCTTGCGTGCTTGTTGCATGATATATTTCAGTTTCCACTCATAGATATTGTTGGCATCAAGTGTGAGAAAAAATAGCGTGCTACGCCATCTTTTTGAATTTTTGTCGGGCTTCAGCAGCATTTGACTCATATATGCATGCACTGGAGTGGAACTGTCACACTGTAACGTCATTGGCACTGTCCCTGTATTGACATTACTGTTTATATCTTCCTTCTCAAAACATGTATCATATTGTTTAAGCATGTCAACATTAATTTGAATTTTCTTTTTCCATGTTAAAAATTAAGGACAGTCTTGGTGCAGTGGTTCAGTTACCCCACTTTTGCCAAGAGGTCCTGGGTTCGACGCAGCCTCTCTGCAATTTATTGGGCTTGCCTCGTATAATTCCTCCCTAGATCCCACCTTGTGTAAGGAGCTTTCAGCACCGGGTATATCCTTTTTTCATGTTAAAAACTAAATCTCACCAGGCATTAAGTTGTGCATGAAAAAAATTCCTTTTCTGTATGATCGCAGTAAAAGCAAGTTGACATTGTTAGGGCTGAGAAATGCATAATTCATATTATACCCATTAGGCATGCTATGGCTTTCATCTACTACTGTTAGCAGTTTGAAATGTCATTTCTTCGCATGTAATCTGCAGGCTTTTTTGTTTTGTAAATCTGATGAAAATTTCCCATTGCTCCCATTTATTTTATGCATCTGCTATCTAATTATGTACGTTTACTTATTCAGCTATGTTTCTCAGTTTATTAATGGATTACTTTGGATTAACTCTTTTGCCTATAATAGTATATTCATGGATTGGCTGCTCATGGAGTCCACTATTTGCATCGGCCTGGACCACTGCTCCAGGACTTGGGATTTATAGCCCTTCCAGTACATCAATTACCCTTTATATTTTATTTTTTCTGTAAGAGTTTAATTATTATAGAACTCACTACATCCATCTTGTACTATTGCAATTTTTTTAGGAGCTTGGGAAAGACAAAGGATATCTTAGTGAGAGCATATTTTCTTCCATCTTCATCTCCTTTGTGTTGGTAATTAATAATCTTATTCTTTTACTTAGATTGATTCCAGGTCTTTTATGTAGCACTAATCTTTCAATTTTTATTCTTCGTTTTCCCCTGCAGATTTAATATTTCAATCTTTTATGTTGCTTGATTACTGTTAGTCTGTCTTCCATTGCCAAAAATGGGGACATGGTTGCTTAAGCTAAGAAACTAGCTCTATTGACTTTTCTGGTTATGCTTTAGAAATGCACAGCTGATTATTGTCATACTCCTTCTGTCCATTAATAATAGCATTTGAAGCTCTACTGGTAGTACTTCAAATGCTAATATTAATGGACAGGGGGAGTATTTCCTTATAATCAAACCTGACAATACTCCTTTGATTTTGTGCTTTGGTGCGGTATTAGGTAAACTGTGCTGTTTCTAATGTATTGAAGGCAACTAACATTGATTGTTGCGAACTCCATTGATTTTTGTGACTTTAGATGCTTCTTGAATTCAATGTATTTAACTCTCATGGAGATGTAATATTTCTTCAAAAAAATATTTGTTGACAAAAACGTAAACATTGACTGCTGCTTATTATCCTAAGAGAATATGTTAAGGGGCTTTTTGATAGTGAGACATGTACCTTTATTTCCAGCATGTTGAGTGCACTTACTGTGCTGCTTATCATGATTGATCTCTAACATGACGATATATTTGGGTGCAGTGGACTTTTCATCCTTTCATTTATCACAGCAAACGATTCTATACAGTGCTAATTTGGCGCAGGGTGCTTGCTTTTTTAGTTGTGAGTTCAGACTTCAGAGTTCTAGATTTGTTTCATATGTATATCTTTTATGCATACAACAACAGTCCTAACTGGGTATTATTTATCCAGGCTTCACAGTTTTTAAGGATCATTACATTTTATGCCACCCAGCTTCCAGGTCCAAACTATCATTGTCGTGAGGTAAACCTATGTTACTATTTGCTATGCTCCACACTACAGCCCTTTGTAACACATGGTTCAACCATATATGAAGTCATTTAATGTTGCTTTTGCAGGGCTCAGAATTGGCAACTCTTCCACCACCCAATAGTATACTTGAAGTGTTCCTGATTAACTGTAAGTCTCTTTTGATGGTTTGGCAGATTGTGTTGTAAACTTGAACTGACCATTCTTTGAATTGCTCTTTACAGTTCCTCACGGAGTACTGTTTGGTTGCGGCGATTTGATTTTTTCATCTCACATGATTTTCACACTTGTATTCGTCCGGACATACTATAAGTATGGTTCAAAAAGGTATTGCTGGATTACTTTTGTTTTTGCTTGAAGTATTATTGCTGTGACTATTTCTGAATTGAGAATGAAATGGCGGACCTTGGAGTACAGGTTTATTAAGCTCCTTGCCTGGATCATGGCTATAATTCAGAGTCTTCTTATAATTGCTTCTCGCAAACATTACACAGTGGATGTCGTTGTTGCTTGGTATGTTAAATTTCTGCCTTATGTAACTGTTAGTGAGTAATTGCCTCTCTTGACGGGGTTTTACCTTTCAGGTATACTGTTAACTTAGTTGTGTTTTTTGTCGACAACAAGCTCCCAGGTACTGTTTAATTTCACATTAACACTTCCCTATGAGGCATTCCATGGTAGGTACTTCCGTAACAGGTCTTGCTGGTATTATTTCAGAAATGCCGGATCGGACGATTGGATTACCTCTGCTTCCCTTGAATGCCAAAGATACCAGATTGAAGGAGGAAAGAGACAGCAAACTGAAGGATGAGTTCCATAAGCTGCTGAATGGGAATCATGGGGATCCTACTGATCGGGTAACATAGAGCTTTTAGTAGCATAACATAAATCTCTGTTAATTTCATGTTTTGTTTAGGGCCTAGTACTACAATATATATCACACCTTTGATTCCTTTTAAACTGCGTAATCGTCAGGTTCAGTTTGATTACGATGAAACCTTGTGGAATCTAATTTAGTACTACAAGTTAATAGTATAACTAGGATCGATTATGTTGGTTCCTCCATCTAGGCATTTCGTCCTGTCGGGCCTGCCTATTCTGCAGTTTACCTGATATTTCTGCCTCTGACTTTCAGCGACAGCGGACGCAGATGAACGGGAAGCACGACGAGGACATCAATCACGCGCTCTCTGAAGCCACTGCCAACGGTATATGACTGTTGCCTCTGTTTTTATCTGGGAGTTTTATCCTTGGGTCCGGAGGAGAATCCTCCGGGGGCTGAAAAATTGCTGCGTGTTCTTGGCGTCGCACAGATCTTAGGTACAGTTTTGGTTTTTGATTCTCCATTGCAATGGCTTAGGTCAGGATCGCACAGAAATTTGATATTGATGTACATATTGCTCAGCTAAACCTAGAATTTTCTCATTCGTGTCCTTCTGGTCTCGTACTCAACTGTTTGGAGCCTTTGAACAGTTCTGTGTTGCTTCGAGGTGACGCCTTCATGCCTGTTTCATGCTGAGCTGGGAGAGCAAAGCACGTGCGTCTGTTGCCCTCCCGTATACGGCGACGTATATGCGCAGGCGCATGTGATATGAGCTGGTTCTAGCGTGCGACGCTACATGCGGTGGCGGTGCGAAAGCCGTGCCACGCGTGGCTCGAACCTAGTGCGTCGTTCTGGTTCTGCAGGGCGCAGGGGGGCTAGGCTTGTTCTCGTTGTTCGTTCCTGGCTCTGCCACAAAGCTATCGGAATTCTATCGTCGTCGTTTCCTTTTTTGAGTTCTATTGTCGTCGTTTCTCACGGATGCATCGTGCAACGCAAGATAGACGATAGACCACGGTTGGCTGATGCTACATTGCTACCCTTGCAAGAACGGCGGCAATCATCGTGAATGAAATTTGTTTTTCTCGGAGGATGCCATCGATCCTGCCATATTTCCAAGGGGAAGAGACCAAACAGGAGGAACATAAAAGCTAGAATCGCAAATCCTCTGGACCCCAATGTAAAAGCAGTAGATTGCACGGTACGCATCCAATGCGCAGTTCTAGGAACGGCATTTAAATCGTCCATTCCACTTGTCAGCTCTGAGAACCGGAGGGTTGCAATGCTGAAGAAAACTCATTGCGCGAGTGCGCCACAGTGTACAAGTTCGAAATCAAACGCAAGCGGAGGTATACCTATCAACAACGATACGATCATACATTTATGTACGAGGGCCTACAAGATTTAAAGTATCCCGTGAATAAGAGCAGACCTTGTAGTATCGTGATGTAACAATTTACTCCATTGTGGGTCTGCAACGCAATTAACAGCAAGCTCGCGGAATTCGAAAACAAGCCTATTCTCTAACATCCAACACATTAGGAGGAAAAAAGCAATGAACTCTAAACACAACGAAAAGATCCTGAACAGTGCGGTAAAGCAACCAAATACTCCCATCCAACATCCTACTACTACTATCAACCAAACACAATCCGGCAAGCACATATATACCTCAAGCTGTCAAGCATTTCGCAACTTTTTCTTAGTTCTTTCCAGCGACAGTACTGAATCTCAGATTTATCTACTGACCCTTAACAGAATAATGAGAACTCATCAGGGAGAGAGTAGAGGGAAACTCCGACAGGATCACAGCCAACCGGCAATCAAAATGAAACAACTAGGCTAAACAATCCATGTCTTCAGACAATTGTAACAAGGACAAAGAAATCCTCTACTCTTTCTTTCCACTTCCAGATGGATTACAGAGCCGGCAGAAAATGCTCAACTGGATTCCTTCCATACCAGATTGCCATCCTTAATCTTAGATATTTACCAAAGGAAAGGCACTCACCACAGACAAATGTAAGATCATCATGCCACCACCACTCTACTCTTCTTTTTTGTTGTACCATTTCGAATTTTACTTCACAGCATCTTGTTCTTCAGATTCGCTAGATCTTACCTACGTGTTTGGAGTAATGCCTTTGGGGCTTTTATTGAGGACCATCAGACCATGTGCACCAAATCTCAGCCAGGGATGTTGAAGTGAAACAGCCAGGAGATGACAAAGGCAAACACCATGCAAGCCAAAAGGAAGTTGAGAAACCGATGGCCTTGCCAGAACCTCCGGGTTTCAGCTTGTGGTGCGTGCACAACATTGGTGTTGTTTGCTTCACTCCACTGGTCACTGAGCTCCGGATCGAATAAAACCACCATATTGCATGCAGTCGTGCTACATATTTCACAGATCCTAAGCAGAGGAACATAGAAAAACAATCCAGTTTATTGCACGGTCAAATTGTGAATGTCATAAACAAAGTTTTGCATTTGATGAAGATAATAGAGTCAGACGGGCAGCATAACAAAATTTTCTTGTTCACAGAAGAAGGCAATGCAGTTGTATCTCAAGTAAAATGATAATTTGCTAGACACAACAAGCTTTAGTTGTATGAAATGAGAACTCTAAAAGCAAGGGGACTCAATGTTGTAAAACATGTGTAATTACTGAAACAATCATGATTTCCTTAAATAGAATTTCTTAGGCATCTTGGCACGATTTCTCACGATGTCTACTTAAATTGTAGGTATTTAACCTAGGATGCAAAAAAACAGAAAGAGTGGCTTGCAAGAATAACAGTAAGCACAGAAAAGCAAGGGCGTCCCTCACTGTTTTCAAGTAAAAAAAAATTAAGCACAGGAACCATTATCCTGTTGCACTTTCTGGTCTGATCACAAGGTTGGAAGTGGAGTTCTATGCCATCAACTCTTTAGAGATTGACAAAACTAAGATAAAAAACAGAATTTCTAAAAATGCAAACAATGAAAACAAGTGCTCACTAGATGCACAAAGTGCACGGAGTTAGGAGTACAAATAACTAATGCCTCTTTGAAGTTGAATTAAGTCCAAGAAGCACATCTTGTTGCTGGAGAAATGTCAACAACCCAAGGATGAATTTTTAGAGAAATGCCTTTATTGGCAGGTTGCTTAGTACTTTCACATCATATGCATCACTGCATCAATAATTCCCTGTTTTCTTCTTTTTGTCTTCATGTATTTTAGTTGGTTTTGTTGCTTCTGTTAGGCTCACCTTGAGCCTCTTTGTTTATATGCGTTCTTTTTGGTTTTAATAAAGAGCACCATGGGGGTCTCCCTTGTGGTGGGGTTTATTTTTTTTAAAAAAAATTCTAAGTGTCAACATCAAATAAATTGGCCTTTTGTCATCCTAAGCAATAGCTGTACTACAGAATTCTATCAAAGCACCCGCGGTCTACTAAACTTAGTTTTCTCAATAGACTGTAATATTGTAGTGTTCGGTATAAACACTGCACACTACTAGTAAAAATTAGTCTGTGCTAAAACACTCCGATCTAGAAATATCTGCACACTATTTTTATAATCGAAACACTTACCACTGAGACTATATGCAACACTTTATGGTCCACCATTAGTAGTGGAAAATGAGATAAACATAACCACAATATCCCTACGCCACCAACAAAAACTACTTACATTAATCAATCAAGAACAAATTTGGTCAACACAACACTCCAGGAAGCCTTAAAAAAGAAAGAAAGAACACATCACTCGAGGAGAGCAAACATACAATCCCTATAATCTGCAATAAAAGTAGACTGAAGAACAGATTCTAACTTTATCCGCTCCTACACTCTAAACCTTAGGGATTCCTACAAGCCTACTAATTAGTCATTTGGTTTCCTTTTGCCTCCCCATCTGCTCCCTTTATCCTTTCCCCACCTACAGAGAGCCAAAACAACTGCCACCTGCTAAGATTCCTTAACCATGTGTCCATGCACTCATCAAATGCGCCACCACTCAGATAATATCTGCAATAGTAAAACCTGAAGACCTTGTCTAAAATTCATGGTAGTAATACCGACTCCAGTGAATGAATTGTAGATAAATTACTAACTGAATTGGACAGAGACATCGAATTCCATACGGTGGAACTTACTTGTTGCCTCTGATCTTGAACCAGGTGTCGGCGCACTGCTTGTGAGCATAGGCCAGGTCGCCCTTGCAGGAGCAGCCGAGCGTGATGCCGGCGCCGGATTCAGCCGCCGCGCTCTCCAGGCCGAGGTGACAAATGCGGCAGTTGGTCTCAGCCTTCTCGGGGCTGGCCTTGACGATCTCGGCCACCCCAGCCTCCAGGTCGACGTCGTCCAGCGAGCCCTCTGACACGCAGGAGGACTTCCTGCAGTGCTCCCCAGAGACCACGCCGTCGGCGTCGCAGAAGCTCGCGCGGGCGGACGCGCACGTCGAGATGTAGTCCTCGTAGGCGGTGGAGGCTTGCCGTGAGTGCGCCGGCCACGACCGGCCCTCCGCGTCCGTGAAGTACTGACTTTCCCCCTCGTCCTCGTCGCCATCCGCGAACTCAGCCTCGCGCAGCCGCTCGCCGCGCTCCAGGTCTACGGCGTCGGGGTCGATCGCCGTCAGCTCTCCGCCGCCGCCGCCGCCCACCATTTTCCCTCCTCAAACGGAAATCTCTACTCCGACCTAAACATCACAAACAAGCACAACAAATCAATTCGGCCGCTCCAAGGCCAGACGCGGGCCAGGCGGCATTTAGGCCCACGTGTCAACTGCGACTGCTGCAGCAATCGACTGTCGAGGATCTCACACCAAGACGAGAAACTTACCCGTAAAACCGTCGCCGCCGCCTCACCAGTCTCCCAACCCCTCCTCCTCAAAGAATCAAGAAATAGAGGCAATGCGATCGCGAGTGTCGGTCCAGAGAAGAGATGAACCTACTAATGCGGCAACGGACGGCTCCAGGGGTGTTCCCGTGAGGTTTCTTGGTCCATGGCCGCAACAAGACGAGAAACCGGGGGAGAGAGAACGGATTGTGTGCGCTGCCCACACTCACAGTGAAGAAAAGAGGAGCGAGAAAGGAAAAGCCGAGCCCCGTGCTTGTCGGGAGGAGAGAACCATGGACAAGAGTGCAGCTCAAGACTGCTGCTTCCGATGAATCTGATCTGTCGATGATGGGGCGGTGGATACGGCGGAGTTGGCAAGATGACCAAAGAACCTGTCATTTTTATTAGTTTTCTTTCTTTCTTTTCTTGAATGAAATGAATCGCGTAAATCTGCCGTGTACATGCAACAAGAAACGGAAAGCGTCATTGTTTATCTCGGGTCCGTTGCTTGCAGATGTGGCTTATCCGCTCCTCCTACACGCTCGATAAACCGAGAAATAGTACTTGTTGCTCCGGAGAAGAAGAAAAAAAAGAAACTGAGGAACGTTTTCATACACTGATCCGCTACTCGTATGATCGTACCTGATATGCAGGCTGGAATCCACACGTCAGCAATGGTGCAATACACCTCGTGCCTAGTCAGACGAAGATGAGAGGTCTACCGAAATCATGCCGAGGAAGTCGTTTGAGGAATAAGCGAGTCGGAGCGTTTCACAAATTTAGTGAGACAATTGCTTATTTAGGGATCGTTTGGTATGGTTCTGAAGCATCAACTCTAGTTTGAAGCTGTAAAATGCTACTCAAATACTTCAGCTCAACTTTATAGAGTTGATGAAGCTCTAATTATTTTTTTAAGCACCTCTTTTTCAACTCCATAGACGTTTAAAACAGATGTAGTCATAAAGTTTTAGGTTATTTACCCACTATTACCACCAGTTATGCAAGCATATCTCTTTGTTATATTATCTTTTACATCCTCGATCTACTTTTTTCTCTCATGTTCTTTTTCATGCGCAAAGAGATTTGCCATAATTATATTAAGAAAGAAATATCTACCTTACGAACACAAAAGGAAAAAAATAAAATGCTATAGTGTATTATGTAGCAGGAACATGTATGGAAAATTATTTAAATTTTTTAATATCCTAAACAATGTACAGTACTAATCAATGGTAAAAATGACAATTGATCATCAAAACTTTATTTTAAAGAGTTGGAGATAGCCATCTAGTAAAAAAAATACTTTTCAAACAATCGTAACTGCATAGTAAATTTTTAGAGTGGAGCTGCTCTGTTATGGAGCAGAGCTATACTAAATACGTATCTACTGAAACACCTTAACAGCTTTGCGTACAGTAAAAACCGCAGCTTTGTGGAGACAGCATATTCTACCACCACCTATGTGCCTAAAAAAAATCCTACTCCTAATTCAATCGTGTTTAGTATCCGGAGCAGAACATGTATAGAGCGGTCGGCCTTGTCAAAATTGGCGCATCAGATCTGTGCGATGGAGCACGTACTCTGCTTATACAGTCTCACGCCTACGGCGTTACACGAATCGGAGATTTGGAGCACACACCGTGTCTGTGGAGGCAGGGATGACGAGCGGGTTTCTTCCATCTACGGCGCGACGGATCGTTCATGGATTCCTGAAGGCTGAACTCGATATGATTTGACATGAGCTATTCTCGGCACGCTCTGAATCATGTTCACTGACACAAATATTCCGAGAGAAGATCACACTCCCCTGTAAGGTAGTCCGTGCAAAAATTTCTGGCACACAGGCGTGGTGCCATCTATTTTCCCTCACAGTTGCCTGTAAAAATTGTAACATATTTGTAAACTTCTCTAAAAATCACATCTCATTTCAAATTTAAAGTCAGATACTATTGACACAAAAAATCACAGGGCCTTATCAAGCGTTCGGTGAGCCCTCTCGGGTTCAAACACTTAATCCACCGAAATATCCGGTATACTGCCGGAGTGTCCGGTAAACCCTCTCGAGTTCGGTCACTTGTCACATCGGAGTGTCCGACACGCTGCCGAAAGGGCTGGTGAACCCTCTCGGGTTCAGGCATTTAGCCCACTGGAGTATTCGGCATATTGAAGGAGCCCTCTCAGATTCTCGAAATTACACGACGGCACCTCCGACATCTTACCGAAGACTTCGGTCACTAGAGTATCCGACACTTTACTGAAGATTCTAATAATGCTGATTTAGAAAAGCTTTCAGCTGATTGATTCTAATTTCTTTTTTAACTCGTGAGATTAATTGCCCTGCGGGATAAGACCATCCCTCCTTTATAAACCAGAGGCCCATGGCCAGTTGAGGATCATTCCAATCGAACCTATCATTTTGCCTTTACAGTTTGTTTTTCTTCAAACCCTAATCGCCTTACTCGACCCTTTTTGCTGTTCTTTCTTCGTCCTGGTGACGTTTGAATGCGATCCGGCTAGCCTGATCGAGCCCGAATCATCTCTAAAATGATCCTCCTCCAACGGGGTCCCTTTTGAGGCGAGATTATCTAGATGCTGCCCCAAACCCGGCATTGAAAAAACGTCTGCGTTCGCGCACATGGATGTGCAAGCGGTGTGTTGGACCGGATCCGATTTTGACTTCAACACACCTTTTGACGACTCCGTTGAGGATGAGTACTTGGCGTGTTAAAAAAAAACCACCAAGGTGCGATCTCTCAAGTGAAGGAGCCCGTTCTTCCGACCGTCGACGACGACGTGGCTATAGGTGCTGCCAATGTAAAGACATCTTCGCACCCTCCCCTTACTTTTGAATACCTTTCATATTACTTTGTCGACATGAAAAAAGTCTTAACGAATGATATGCAATACATGATTCAAGATAATATGTCTAAGTATAAGAATGTTAGTATGCATCGTCAACTCATGTTGCACATGTAAGTCTTGCTACTAGTACATCAGCACCCACTACTTCTAGTACAAAACAATCATATGGCATGTCGTTGAACTAGTTTATTGGACAATCTAGTTTTCTCTCTCATGTGCAAACTAACGCTTTAGAAGTGTCTCCCGCTAGCGTAGAGCCAATTACTATCATCTTCAATCCGACAACGAGCCGATTGAATGAATTGGCTACGTTTGTTCCTGCTTACCGTACCATTACATATAGCACACCACCTATCCCACTGAGTGGTACGGGTATCACTCATGGCTCCATTCCTAATGAATTGTTTAGTGTGATGAAAATAAGCCTACACCCTTCACCACCGGTCACGTCCACTAGGCCACCCATTGCCAACATAGAGGAGTGTATGGCGCGCATTAAAGAGAATTTAAACAAATAATTTCACGAAATTATTAGGGGTAGACCTTAAGGGGAGAGATCGAATTTATCAAAAACCATACCTCACATACTTTGATTCGGTCCCATATCCCGTTGAATGGCATGTTCCTGACTTTGTTAAATTAAATGACGAAGATAGCAAATCACTTGAGAACACGTTAGCCAATATGTAGCACAACTAGAAGAAGCGAATTTTAGTAAGGCTTTGAAAGTACGATTGTTTTTTTATCACTAACCGGAACCGCTTTCTCTTTGTTTTCATCATTGTCCCCGGGGTCTATATACACGTGAGAGTCTTTAGAGCGCAAGTTTTCTCTTTGTTTTTATCATTGTCCCCGGGGTCCATATACATGTGAGAGTCTTTAGGGCGCAAGTTTTATGATCACTTTTATTCTGAGGACAACGAATTAAAGTTGTCACACTTGACATCGGTTCAGCAAGGGAAATAGAAACCTGTCGTTGACTATCTTTGGCGGTTCAGAGATATTAAGAATCGATGCTTTAATTTAACAATTTCTGAAAAAGACTTAGCCGACCTAGCGTTTAGTGGTTTACGGTCACATCTTAGAGAGAAGTTGGAGGGATACGATTTTCTTACGGTCACCCACCTCCAACAAAGGGCTTCGGCTCAAGAAAGCCCAGCAAAGAAATAAAACATAACTACAAGACCTGCCGTAGCGTGCACGTCGTATAATGTGATTCGGATAGCTCCGATGATGATTTCAATGATATCTTGGCTGTCGAGTTCGTTTGGCCTTCTAAGGCCAAATCATTTGCTTGTGATTCGCTCATAAAAATCAGAAAGACGATGTAAAATACACCTTTGATGTAGCCAAATGCGATAAATATTTAATGAGCTGCACAAAGGTGGATACATTAAGATCGCATATACTTTAACTTCGACAGATGAGATTAAGCGTAGGGCATATTGTAAATGGCATAACTCTTATTCTCATGCTACTAATGATTGTAATGTTAACTGTCGACAGGTTCAATCGGCCCTTAATGAGAGACGATTGAGTCTTAAGGAGATGCAGATCGACAAGCACCTATTTTTCGTCAACACTCTAGAGCTCAACCCCAAGGTGTTGATTCGTTCTCATCAAGCCGATACAACCAAAGAAAAGAACGTGATCATCGAGAATGAGATAACTGTTTCTCCAAGTAAGAAGGGTGCCTCTAGAAAGGTGGTGCTCGAGAAGTCTTCCGATGGTCAAGAGTCTATAAAAGTTACCATCCAAAGTTCTAGACCCGGAGGGCAAACTTCACAGTCCAAGATGATAAAGACGAAGAATCCTGAAGTAAGCAAGTGAAAGATAAATCAAGGCAAAGCCACGGATCGAAAGATGGGGCTTAAAAGTGCCATCGACCGTCTCATGGCTAAATACAAGAATCAAAAGACCGATTTGAATAATCGGTCTATGAAGCGATCAAGATCACCACCTAGGGGAGGCAGGCCACCTAGAAAGGAGATAAGGCCAACTATGAATGTGCACGGGCCTCCTCCTCCTTTTCCTCCACATGACTTCGGAGTGCCGTCGCCGTGGTTCCATCCTATGCATTACCCACCGTTCCCGATGTTTACATGGAACCGTGGATGCTCGTGCCACCGATGTCTATGCCACCGAGGCTCGTTCCACCAATGTCATTCCCGCCATTTCATCCGGGGTGGAACGGACCGAGAGTAGATGTCTTCACAAGGCTCTCCAACCCTAGTCCGGATTAGACGAATTCTCGACCGATCAAGATTCAAGCAGGGAGCTCTGCCACCGCGCCTAAGCAAGAGTGACGCCCGAAGTAAGGTAACGAACCTACTCCCTCCATCGTTGTTCATCAAGAGTGTGCATCCGGAGGTGTCGTAAAAATTGGCACAACCGATGTCAAAATCGAGGCAGTCTTCACGGGATCGATCACTTTGGATGATCCGGTCGAAAAAGCCTCCCATGAGCATGAAGCTAGCAACAGCAAGAGCTCCTCCAAGTACACGCAACCGAGGTGGTGTCCGCCTGGCTTGACCCACACTCAAAAGAGGAAGCTCAAAAGGCTGCGCCTCCAGAATATGCGAGAAGAGGAGGCGGAGAAAAAGAGAGACGAGGTCTTCAATGAGATCAAACCGATGGTCCCTCAATGTAAGCAGTTGAGGATTAAGAAACCCGAGGCCCCTACTCCACTAATGACGGAGGAAGCGGAGCCTACTCCGAAGCCACTTGGTTTGGCCGACGCTGTCTTGGGACAGGACTCCACAGCGCCCTCGCCCACGGGAGATGTCGATATGTTCGAGTTTGACGACGACGACCTCTTGGACTACGAGTTTACACCGCCTCAGTAAGGTATGGACATTAACACCATATGTTTATCTCTTTTCGATTATTCGCTTATAGAGGAAGAAGAAGTCATGGCACAGTTTGACTTTGGGCCGAAAAGTGCTATCTCCAAAAAGCCCGAGGAATCAGAGAACCATTTGAAGCTCCTCTATGTGAGAGATCATATTAATGGCTCACTGATTTCTCGCATGCTGGTAGACTGCGGTGCTATTGTTAATTTAATGCAGTATTCTTTGTTTAAGAAGCTAGGTAAGGCCGATGACGAGCTCATCCGGACCAACATGACTTTGAACGGTGTGGGAGAAGGAGACTCTGTCGAGGCTAAGAGGGTCACTTCTATGGAACTCATCATTGGAAGCAAGACTATGGCTATTGCTTTCTTTGTTGCTGATGTGCGCGGTAGTTATAGCTTGATCTTAGGGCGTGATTAGATTCATGCCAATAGATGCGTTCTTTCTACCTTACACCAATTCTTGATACAATGGATTATTGATGATATAGAAGTTATTCATGAGGATGCATCAGCTTATGTTGCTATGGTCGAATCATCTTCTTTGTCGCATGACCCCATCAAGTGCTTGATCGGTTTAGACTTGACAGATTATGATTTTTTTAGCGTGACTACCGGTCAATATAAAGCCGATGAAGAATCGGCTCAATCATATAATGTGATTTAATAGATTCTAATCTTGATTGGTTGCAAAAAAGAGTGAAATACTATCGGTCCAATACGAACGATATGTGCGAAGCTATTGAAGAAATAGAAGATATGGATAAGTTAGGACAAAGATTCACATCAACCGATCCTCTTGAGGAGGTGAACCTTGGCAGCGATGATAATCCAAGATCAACTTATAAAAATCAAAATCTGAAAATCGATTATAAGATGAAGTTAATCGGTTTACTGAAAAAATATGTGGATTGTTTTGCATGGCCTTATAATAAAATGCCCGGGTTGAGCCGCGAGCTAGTTGAGCATCGGCTTCCAATAAAATTTGATTTTAGAGCTTTTAAGCAACTGATGAGGAGGTTTAACCCGAATATATATGATCGGATTAACGAGAAAATTAAACGATTATTTGATGTCAAATTTATAAGACCTTGCAGATATGTGTAGTGGATCTCTAACATCGTGTCGGTGGAAAAGAAGAATATCGGTAAGATTAGAGTTTGCATTGACTTCAAAAATTTGAATAGAGCCACTCCTAAAGATGAGTATCCTATGCCTATAGATGATATGTTGATTAATAATGCTTATGGGCATAGAGTTATTAGCTTTCTTGATGGTAATGCGGGATACAACTAAATCTTCATGGCTAAAGAGGATATGTCTAAAACTGCTTTTAGATGTCTTAATTTTGTAGTATTGTTTGAGTGCGTTGTCATGACTTTTAGGTTAAAGAATATGGGTGTCACATATCAAATAGCAATGAACTTTATCTTTTATAATTTGCTTGGTGTTATCATAGAGGTTTACATAGATGATGTGGTGATCAAATCGACCGTTTTAGATTCTCCCTTGGCCGATTTGTAACTTGCCTTGGACCGAATGCGTCGTTTCGGTTTAAAAATGAATCCGCTCAAATATGCTTTTAGTGTATCGGCCGAGAAGTTTTTAGCCTCCATAATCCATAAAAAGGGTATAGAGGTAGAGTCTAAGAAGATAGAAGCAATTAGGAACGTGCAAGCACCTACATGTAAGAGAGAGTTGCAAAACTTTTTAGGAAAAGTGAATTATTTAGGACGATTCATTTTCAACTTGTCAGAAAACATTAATGCATTTACTCCTATTCTTCGGCTAAAGAATAAAACCGAATTTACTTGGGGGGCAAAACAACAAGAAGCTTTTGAGAAGATCAAAGAGTATTTATCTTCGCCACCGGTGCTTAAGGCGCCTAAGGGAGGAGTCCCTTTCTGTCTTTATGTAGTGACGGAAGATGATGTGGTTGGTGCTGTTTTGATACAAGAAGCCGAAGGAAAGAAGTACGTGATCACCTATGTGAGCCGACGGTTGGTGGATGCGAAAACAAGATACACTCTCATTGAAAAACTATGCTTTTTTCTTGTATCATGCTTGCACTAAGTTAAAATATTATTTGCTATCTAGCATTTGTGTGGTTGCTTATGAAACCGATGTTATTAAACATATGGTGCATAGACCGATTTTTAGTGGTAGGCTTGATAAATAGGCTTATGTATTGATTAAATATGATATGGCTTACGAATCATTGAAATCCATGAAAGGCCAAATTGTTGCCAATTTCATTGTTGAACATCGGATTGATTTCGAACATGATCTAAATGTTGCTTATGTTACTTTTACCCCTTAGAAGTTATATTTTGATGGATCGTTTGTAAAGAGGGTCAAGGTATTGTTGTGATTTTAGTATCTCTTAATGGTGCACACTTTGAATTTTCAAATCGATTAGAGTATGATTGCACCAATAACCAAACTGAATATGAAGCATTGTTGTTCGATTTAGAGATGTTGAAGTACATGGAGGTTAAGCATATAGAGGCTTTCGGTGATTCGTTGTTAGTAGTGCAACAAATTTCTAGAAATTTTCAATGCTTAGACGGATCATTAAATGCCATATTAGATAAGAAACTAGACATTATTAAAAGAATAGATGAATTCAACATACATCATATGCCTAAGCTAGAAAACAGTGAAGTCAATGAGTTGGCTCAACAAGCATCGGGTTACAATGTTAGTAAAGGTAGATTTTCAGTCAATAGAAAACCGATGCTTGAGGTGTTGGAATTAGACCGTTCGAACACTAACACATCAAACCGTGATAGTACCGAATCACTTGATTGGAGGTCACCCATAATTTCATACATTCGTAGCCCAACCCAAAGTGTAGATAGGAAAGTTCGACATGTGGCTTTTAAGTATACTTTGATCAATGGTGACTTATATCGCCGAACGAGGGATGATTTGCTTTTGAAATATTTGAGTGATGACGAGGCCAGAGTACTTATGGTGAAAGTTCATGAGGGCATTTGTTGTACGCATCAATTAGCTCTAAAAATAAAATGGTTATTAAGGAGGGCCGGATTCTATTGGCCAACTGTGATTGTCGATTGCTACCGCTACTACAAAAAATGCGAACAGCGCCAAAGATTTGGAAACATTCAATTAGCACCTGCAGTCATAATGAACCCTATTGTAAAACCGTAGCCATTTCGAGGATGGGGATTGACTTAATAGGGCAAATACATCCTCCATCTTCGAAGGGACATCGTTTCGTGTTGGTCGCGACGGATTACTTCACCAAATAGACCGAAGCGGTGGCTTAAAAAACACGATGCACAAAGAGGTAATTGAGTTATTTATCGAGTATATTATTCATAGATTCGGCATACCCCAAACTTTGACTACCGATCAGAGTACTTCCTTTATGTCCAGTCATGTTAAAGAGTTTGGCGAATCCTACGAAATTAGGACACTCAATTCATCTCCATATTATGCCCAGGCCAATGGTCAGGCCGAGTGTAGTAACAAAATGTTGATTAAACTTATTAAAAAAAGATAGAGGACCGTACCAAGAGATGGCATGAAGTCTTATCGGAAGTATTGTGGACTCATCGGATATCTAGGCATGGGGCAACTAAGATAACACCATATGAACTTGTGTATAGACAAGAGGTTGTTTTACCTATCGAGATAAATTTAAAAGCTCTAAAGTTAGCCAAACAAAATGATTTATCCACTGATGAGTAAAGAACTCTAATGCTAGACAATATCAATGAAGTCACCGATAAGCATTTAAATGCTTTGAAAGAAATTGAGAGAGACAAGGGTTGAGTTGCTAGAACTTACAAAATAAAAAGGTGAAAGTCAAAACTTTTCAGGTGGTTCAAGCAGCCTGGAATTCAGATGTGCCAGGGTCCTCAGCACTCAATGTTTTGCACAACAAAATGCAGAAAACAGCGAAAGCTCTCAAACATTAGAGTACGTCTCTGTTCAGTGAAGCACGCATGTTGTTGCATATCTCCAATGAAGTTATCCTTCGATTGGATGCAACACAGGAAGACCGCCCACTTTCAGATGATGAGAAGCTACTTCATAAAGATCTGAAAGCTCGGGTCTTGGGCCTAGCAGCTATTGAGCGTTCTCGTCAACGGCAATGTTCTCGTATGGTTTGGCTCAAAGAAGGGGATGCCTGCACTCGGTTTTTTCATCTCAAGGCCAATGCCCGGAAGCGAAAGAACTATATCTCCTACCTCAAAAAAGATGACAACTCTTTGGTTTGGGCGCATGATGATAAAAGGGACATAGCTCAGTCCTTTTTTTCAGACGCTATGGGAGTCAAGCAACCTCGCCGACGTTCTATTGATTGGGATCAGTTGGAACTAAGGCAATTGCAGAGTGGTGGTCTGGACCTGCCGTTTACAGAGGAGGAGGTTTGGCAGGCAATTTGCCAATCTCCACCTAAAAAGGCACCGGGGCCTGATGGTTTCAATGGCACCTTCTATTGGAAGTGTTGATACATCATAAAAAGTGATATTATGGCTGCTTTTCAATGTCTCTTTCATCTAAACACCAGTCCATTGCCTAAGCTCAACACTGCCTCTATTATTTTGCTGCCTAAGAAAGAAGTAGCTGAGTCGATGAAGGAATTCCGGCCTATCAGTTTGATTCACTCTTTCGCTAAGCTCTTCTCAAAGGTCGTTGCGCTGAGACTGTCTAAGGTTATGAATGGGTTGATCTCAGATTCTCAAAGTGCTTTTATTAAGACCCGTTGCATACAAGATAACTTCCTATATGTTAGGAATCTAGCAAGAGCGTACCATCGTTCATGCCGGCCAGCACTTCTAATGAAGCTGGATATATCTCGGGCTTTTGACTCTGTCTCATGGGAATACTTGCTAGAGCTCCTGCAGAAACGTGGATTCCCGGCCCGTTGGAGGAATTGGATCTCATTGCTTCTTAATTCGGCATCTTCGTCAGTTTTGTTAAACGGTGATTCGGGTCCACGGATTTGGCATGAGCGGGGCCTTCGGCAGGAGGACCCATTGTCGCCACTCTTATTCCTGCTAGCCATTGATACTTTGCCAGAACTTTTTCAGCAGGCTACTGATGCAGGCCTCCTCTCTCCTCTCCATGGCCGTTATGCCCGGCAGAGACTCTCGCTCTATGCGGACGATGCGGTGATCTTCATCAACCCGACAAGACAGGATGTGGACAATACCTTGAATATCATGCACAGGTTTGGGGAAGCAACGGGCCTGAAAATCAATGATTTCAAGAGCTCTGTTGCACCAATCCGTTGTGGTGGAATTGATCTTGACAGCATCCTAAGAAATTTCAGGGGACACCGTGTGAGCGTCCCCTTGACTTACCTGGGACTGCCACTTACTCTAGGGCGTTTGCGGTTGGTTTATCTTCAACCTATTCAAGACCGGGCTATGTCCAAGCTAGCAGGTTGGCAAGGCAAGCTTTTGAACTTGGGTGGTCATAGAGTTTTGGTTCGCTCTGTGCTCAGTTCTATACCAACTTACTTACTTACTTCGATGAAGCCACCCAAGAAATTCATTCATGAGTTGGACAAGATCAGAAGGCGATTTCTGTGGGCGGGAGCGCAGCAGCTGCAAGGCGGGAAGTGTAAAATAAGTTGGGCACGGACATGTCGTCCGATCAACTGTGGTGGCCTGGGAATCACCAACCTGGAATGTTTTGGTCGTGCACTTCGTCTTCGGTGGCTTTGGTTTCAGTGGAAGGCACCGCACAAACCTTGGAATGGCACACCACTTCCTATTGACGCCTCTGATGAGATGCTTTTTGCGGCTGCTACTTCGGTTACAGTTCACAATGGCAAGCTGGCGAGCTTTTGGAAATCAAGTTGGTTGAACGGTCTCGCTCCGGCGGCCCTGTTTCTTTCTTTATTTCAGCACTCCAAAAGAAAAAACAGGACAGTGGCGGAAGCTTTACATGATGATTCTTGGATTCGTGATATTCACCATAATCTTACAACTGATCTGCTACATGAATATGTTCAGCTTTGGATTTTAGTGGATGCTATGAGTGTGAATCTCACCTCTGTTTTGGAAGATGATATCACTTGGATGCTTGTACTCAGCGAAGTCTGCCTATGTTTTCCAGTTTGAAGGAAGCACACATTCTATCTTCCTAGAACGAGTGTGGAGGGTGTGGGCGCCGGCTAAGTGCAAGTTTTTTGCTTGGTTACTGCTTCAGAACAGGATTTGGACCGCCAAACATTTGCAACTTAGAGAATGGCCTAATCAGTATTTTTGTCCGCTTTGCTACCGGAATCTTGAGTCAGCCTTCCACTTGTTCTCAGAATGCCCTTTTTCCCTGAGTGTCTGGACGGGTGCTCGCCGACTGAGTCCGACGCGATGGACTGCCGCCTGGGACATTATGTCATGGTTCACAACGATGACAGATGGGTGCTCTTCGTCGCAGCTTAAAGGTCTTTGTTCTGTGATCATAGCAATCATTTGGCACCTGTGGAGGGAGCGCAATGCACGTGTTTTTGAAAATAAGCTGAAGCCGGTTCATAGACTGGTATCTGAGATCAAAGATGAGCTTCGTCTATGGCACTCGGCGGGTGCCAAGCATCTGTTGCAGGTTGTTTGATTGTTTAGTGAGTAGTTGTCTTCTGTTTTTGCTTCGGTTGTTTTCCCAGGTTTTCTAACCGGGTGTTGTTGCGCACTAAGTGCGCCTTTTGTACTTCTTGTAAATACTTCTGCTTCTTCTTATATTTAAAAAAGTATGTTCGAAAAAAATAATCTAGCCAAAAAGAATTGGCCTCATGATCCTTGTTGCTCTCTCTGTTTCTGTGAACAGAAAACTACCTCGCACCTCCTAACGCAGTGCAACTTCACGGAGGCCACCTGGGACAGAGTGGTGTCGATTCTCATGCAGAGCAATTGGTCTAGCCTGAAGGAGATCAACTGGCTAGATTATCAGCCGTTAGCGTTTTCTCATGCAGAGCAAGCCATGCAAAGAATCTACATTTGGGCTCGGTCCTTGCTTTCCACAAGGCACTAGCTGGGATTGGGGCTGTAGAACATGCAAATTGCATTTCATAAGTCGAAGCAGCACTGTATTCGCCATTTGCTGTCCATTGCCAGATAATCTGATCATTGTCATGTGAGAGAGAAACATCTTGTAGTGCTGTGAATAGGAGGATAAATTCCTCTAAACCCTCTTATGTTGTAATCTCCTTCAGGTTTCGAATCCAGTTGTTGTTTCTCAATTCTTTGGTAACAGACCTGAACTTAAAGTGTGTTAGCTTGTGAAGTTCTGGTGCAAGGTTCTTGGGGGCTTGGCCATTAAGCCATTTGGCTTCCTAGAAGGGGGTACGCTCACCATTTCCAATTTGAATAACAGTGGATGCAAAGAACAGTTGCCTATCAGTTGGATCTCTATATTTCAGAATTGGATTCCACGGTTTTTCTATCTGATCCCAGTTGTGCCACATCCATCTTAAACGAAGTGCTCTTCCAAATTTCTCTAAATCTTTAATGCCCAATCCTCCCCATCTTTTGGGCCTGGTGCACACATTCCAATTGATTAAACAGTGTCCCCCTCTTACTTTTTCAGGATCTTCCCCCCTCCATAAGAAACTCCTACGGAATTTATCAATTTGTTTAACTGCCCATTTTGGGAGAGGGAAAACTGTCAAAAAATAGGTTGGCATAGCTGTTAACACCGATTTGATAAGCACTTCTCGACCTGGGTAGGAAAGAAGATTTCTCTTCCATCCTGCTATACGATTGCCAATTCTTTGCACTAAAGGCTGGAAAGAAGATCTTGGAAGCTTCTTATAGTGCAGAGGTAACCCAGGTAGCTGTTAGGAAAGGTTGAGAGATGCTGTTGTTCTCCCAGCAACGCTGCAAGGTCCATGTCAGAGCAATGAATAGGATAGATCTCTGTTTTGTTCATATTGATGACTAGGCCAGTCGCATTAGCAAAAATCTGTAGGATCACTTTTGTCAGCTAGAATTCACTAGCACTTGGCTTTATGAAGACTGCTGCATCATCGGCATACAAGGAGACTCTGAAGCTGCTGCCACCAATATTGCTAAGAAGCTCTTTCTGTTGGGCAAGATGGAAAGGCTTTTGCAGTGGTTCCATAGCCAACAAAAAAAGCATGAGGGACAGGGGATCACCTTGACGAACCCCTCTACAATGGAGAATTTTGTCACCCGGCTCCCCATTAAAAAGAAAGTTGGAAGAAGTGGTGCACCACAAAGCTGATATCCAATTTCTCCATCTAAGTGAAAATCCAGTATGTGTCATCGCCTCCAAAAGGTAAGGCCAATTAACTGTATCAAATGCTTTGAAAATGTCAAGCTTCAAAAACAAGGCCGGGGTTTTTTTCTTGTGCAGAGTTTTAACAAGCTCTTGGACAAACATGAAATTGTCATGAATGCATCTTTTCTTGATAAAGGCATTTTGGCTAACTGAGATTAACTTGTTGAGCTCAGGTGCCAGCCGATTTGCAAGGATCTTTGATAGAAAGCTTGGCAAAAGAATGAATAAGACTAATGGGGCGAAAATCTGAGACTCATAGCATCTGGCTTCTTAGGAATTAACACCACATGCGTCTGGTTGAGGAGATGGAGCCCTTGCTGATTAAGGTTATAAAACTGATTAATTGCTGCCATGATGTCCTCTTTAATGATATGCCAACAGGTAGAGAAGACCATGCCCGAGAACCCGTCAGGCCCTAGGGCCTTCCTGGGGAGGCCCTTGATAACCTGCTCCACTTCATGTTCAGTAATAGGCAGGTGGTGCAAATCAATCGGCTCCCAACCCAATGCTGAGAAGTTGATGGAGAGTTTCCTTGGTTCTGCTGTGCCAAGATGCTTTTGAAAGTGATAAAAAATTACTTCATGCTTGTCTCTCTGTCCTGTGTGCAGTCCATGCTCAGATTGCAAGGATTGTATGAAATTCTTCTTCTTCCTTATATTGGCCATGATCTGAAAAAGCTTAGTGTTTGCGTGATTCACTTTGTTCAGGAGGAAAAATGATTCTCTATGAGCCTGCCAGATATGCAATGTGACGCGGTGAATAGTAAAGATGTGCAGATCAGTGAATTTTTTTAGAAATAAGAGCTCTTTCTTCATTAATCATAATGATTATAATCACGTTGTAAACATTGCAGCAGGAAAAGAGGAGGAATATTCCAAACATAAGGCCTCCTTTGTAGCGTAGAAATTTCATAGGAATCTCACAGAAATTTTACAGGAATGAGCTCAATTTCACAGGAAAAACGAAGAAAACGGGAAAAATTCCCTGTGTTCCTAAGGAGGCCTAAGACTCCCTTTTGTCACATTGCAATGCAGATCAGTGAATTGATCTTGCAGAATGATGCACTAATGGATGTGGCTGCAAGGGAAGGACAGAGACGCACTGATGCCAGGAGATCAAATGAGATTCTGTCTAATCAAAACTTAACTGCATCAAGAATTACGCAACGTGCATCGACCCTAGTGTAGTAATAAATCCTTAATGCCATGGAAGGATCAAACAGGAGTGTCACGAGAATCGCGAGAAGTATTTTGCTGTCTGTGCCGTTGCATGACGTGAGGAACAAGGGGGGACGGGTTATTAACGCCAAAGCCAGGACTTGCATTTGAACCGCACTGACGGCGTATATTGTCACAGACATAGTATTTTCTGATAAATAGTATTTTCTGATAAATGAGATCACTTTTCTCATATATTCACGCAACTATTTTTTACAGAAAAATAAAAAATACAATTCTGGAGATGTTAACGAGGAATCAAACCCCCAGCCTCTATTAACGTGTTTGATAATAGTTTTTACTTCATCTAGTTTTAAATTATTGACACTATTGACTTATAATAATAACTTTGACTATATGTTTTATTTAAAAAATTTATTTTAATGCGTAAAATTATTTGTCATGATTTAAATAGCACTAATGATAAATCAAACACTAACACTATTTTACACATTTAATTGTTTTAAATAAAATAAATAATCAAAGTTGATGCAATGATGTCAATATTTTAAAACCGGTATTTCCAACTGGACGAATATTAGAATCCTGCACTAGAGTGACTCGAGAAAAAAGGCCAACCTGGGCCTAATTACGTGAGATCGCAAGCAAGCCCTCTGGGCCGGCCCGACTGATGACAATGGGAAAAGGGCCCAATATCTCCGAGATTAAATGGCTTTGCAGGGGAAAATTTTCTCACCAGGTGGCATCTGATCTTAGCATTAATAACCGATGCTAATATTAATAATACATGCTAATATTTAAATTAGTATTGACTCTCGGTTCCGGTGCCACAAATTTTTCCAGCTGCCCATCCATACCTCGCCTTTCAGTAAAAAGACATATCATGGTCCGTGAAAGGGTGCTGAACCTGAATGCTTCGGCGGCACTCAAAGCACTGCGAAGCAAACGAACTGTAAAAACGATAAAGCAAGGGTTTACAAATGCAAACACTTGTTTCCCCGCCGCTGGTATGGCTGAGCTAGAGTTACGATTTCTTTCATCTAATAAGATAAAGGAGATGATGCAGTCTCGTACTACATTGCAAGAGGTTTCATCGCCATCTAAAACCGAAGGATTTTTTTTTTTTTGACAATTTAGGAGCGGACGACATGGTCACTGGCAAAAATCTGTGCAAAGTGATTTGAGTGCAACTGTGCAAATTAAATGACAATGACGATTGATATCTAACTGTCCACATGGAGATGCGCGGTTCCCGTCACCTCCTGAGATCCAACCAACAACTGTTTTTGATTCTGGATGGGGGAGCGGCTATCGCGCAAGGCGCTGAGCCGCGGAAGCAAGATCTGGGTACGATTCGGCCCTCACGCCCCTCTTCTCCATCTCTCAAACTGCCGCAGCTAAACTAGCTGTGATTTTTGATTGAGGACGAAGGGGATGGGTGAGGAGAACAAGGGAGGATGCGATCTTGGAGGGTCCATAGCCACACCGCCATCAAGCGTCCAGATTGAGGCCTGTCCCGTGGTTGATTTCTGTTCCGAAGACATATGAGATCGAAGGGGAGGGGAAGAAGAGGGTCCTAGAGGGAGATTTTGACGAAAAAATCCGTTTCTACAAGGGTTTATGCGTAAAATATATAGAGCAGGTGGGGGAGCATTTCATCTTCCTGTGGACGGTTGGATCTTGATCCGACGGTCAATAACATTTATTTGTACAATTGCACTGAAATCACTTTTGCATAGAAATTTTCCCCTGGTCACTGAGCACATGCGAAAGGGCAGCCCATCGGCGCAAGTGGTGTGTGGTCGCGTCGCTTGCCGAAATAATCGGATGGGTTTGCAGCCAGATGTGCTCCTAGTACTAGTTGGTTGTGGCCTGTGGGTGCCAGTTTTGCTGCTGCGTGTCTGCTGCAGGCTACAGAGAAGAATGGGCTTTCTGCGAGTAAAACGGCCTGGTCGCAAGGAATGGGGAAACTTCCCGGTGGGCTTGTTGTATACTGTATTCATAATGGGCTAAACAGCCTGGTTACTTGCTAAGCAGGCCACATGTTTGCTCTCGCCGTCGAGTCAACAGCCACACTTCCATCGCTCCCTTCACTTTCCATCGACCAACTGAACATAAACATGGTCGCCGCCACTTCCGGATTCTTCCACACTTCCGATCTGCAATCCACTAGTACCGACTTGTTCATGTACGTACAGCCTTTCAGTTCAGCGCGGCTGCACGGCTAACCGTTCCAGTCAAAAGATGCAGCAACACATTTCCCGCCATAACCGGCATCGGATGCCTTACTTGCTCCGTGACCTTCTCTCTTTTCCACAAGGCCACGTCCGAATCTTTTCTTCCGTCCCCTGGCTCGCTCAGTCGCTCTTCGTCAGCACTCGGTGTACTTTCGGTGAATCATTTAGTGTGAAGTTGAATAGTAAATTAGTTGTGAATAATGTGAATAATATGTGAGTTTATATATAGGATCTATTTTTAAAAAAAAATAAAAAATTTATTCTATTTATTTATTTATCGATCGGTGATGAATATAACGTGCATGTACAAAGCTAATAGAAAATCCGCTTATGTGTACTTTCTCCCTGCGAATGGAGGCACGAATCCAAACCATCCGGTTGGCTCCTTGTGACGTGAGGTCATGTGAAGCCCCCGGGCGGCAAAAGGATGGGCGTTGTTTATTTGGAGGCATCCCTTGGTTACCCCAAAGAGCAGGCTCCTCCCGGTTGGATCTATGCTAAAAGCAGGCCGGGGGAAAGGTTCCAAGGCTGGTAGCCTGGTACTGTACTCCCCAGTATAACTCAAGGTCACTGTCCCCTCTGCGTCCTGAACAGTACTCGTAGTATTGGCCAGCGCACAAGGTCGTACCACAATCTAATCAGGCAATCAGCCAGTGACAGGTTCACTTTTATAAGATCATTTTAGCTTTAGACACAAAAATTAAAAAAAATAAAAAAGTATTGTACACAGAAAATGAGATAAAAAGAGATAGAGATTTATTAAGAAAAGAGAAAGTATATTAGAAAAAAAAGAAAGATATATTAAAAAGTAAAAATAACATATATTAAAAATAATTTTTAAATATTAAAATGATTTATATTTGTGAACAAAAAGACTAAAAAACACAAGATCAAATAATTGCAAAGGTAGTACAAGGTGAACCTAGTAGTTAGTACAGTATACTTTAAAAAATTCAAAAAATGGAAAAAATAGGAGTATTCAATAATAAAAAGCTAGCAGTACTAGCTCTATTTTCTCCTAGGTGCGGGCTACTGTACGCGGTCAAGAGTCCCTGTTGGGCAACGTCCAAATTCAATCACCTAAGGATAGGCTGCAGCTACGAATTCCGAGTAGCATAGGAGGCTTGAATTGGAGGAGCATTTGTTTACGCTGCGTGGGCACGGGGTAGTACCTAGCATCGAGACCGACGCTGTGGTTGGTTTTGACTGCCGATGAGCTCCAGATCGATACGTGGGCTGCGTTGATTCGCGCTTAGGGCCGCCGCGTGGGCTGTTAAACGTGCTAACGACGATTGGTGCCTCGGGCTTCGCGCTCGCGCTTATCATTGGCAGGCAACACAAGGACATTGCGAGCTGTACCGAGGAGGTTTCGTTCGTCCGGACGGGGCCGTCGATATTGGATCTGCCCGCCGGAATCGGCTGAAGCGAGATCCAGAGTTCAAGACCCGGCTCTGCATCGCTCGCCCCAAATCCTCGACAATGTACCGGTGGGGCGGTGCAAGTACAGTAGCAACCGATCTGATAGGCACACGTTGTTGGTGTAAGTCTCGCCCGCTCCCGCCTTAACGATTCCGGCAAAAAGTAGCCACCACGCATAAGAGCCCAATCGGCAGTCGACACCGCACACCACTCCGGACGAAAACGACCAGGGATTCCTGGCGGCTGGCGCCCACCGCACACAGTCCACAACATTCTCCCGCCGGTGGTGGTGGTGGTGGTGAAGTTCGATGTCCCCCGTCACTCGTCCGGGCAAAAATCTCGTTTGCTCCACCTGATCGAGGTTAGTTCTTATAAAGCTTGCGGCTCGGCAACCACCATTATCCGTCGACGAGCCGGCATACTGAGACTATTTGGTGGACGCTTGCCCGTGCAGGTGTGGGTCGCGGAACTGTTGAAGGACGTACGCGTAGGTGTAGGAGTAGATTGGTAGTTGGTCATGTCGACAGGGCGGCCGGGCCGGGGACCGCGGCGTGGGCGCGCGTCGACAGCGAGACGCCGAGAGATCGAATTCCCGTCCCAATCGCCAGCACGCACCCATCGTCGTCGGCACGGCACGGCACGGCTCGGCTCAGCTTTGGCGTCGCCACCACCAGCGCACGGGGATCACGCAATGAGGACCAGCAAATCCTACCGATCTCGCGCGAGACCCGTACGTCGGACGGCCCATCCGGGTACGTAACGGGACGTACGCTCTTAGATCTCATTCTCGCTTTGCGTCGCCGTTCAAATTTCATAATCAGCGGATGAACCTTTGGTTAGCAGGTGCACGCACGCACGTACCGAATCAGGCTAACCACTAGCACAAGCCAATACGCAGACAGCACTCTACTTTGATAAGCAAGCGGAACCGTCTCGACTTCCTGATTGAGTACGGGGCGGGAGGAGGACGAAGCGAACTTGGCGAAATGAAGTCAAGTCAGTGATGTACGAACCCACTAGCTGGCCTAGGGTTGCTGGAACGGGGAAGAGCCAGGGGCGCGCTGAGGCACGGCATGACTGGAAACGGAAAAAGGTTGGACTGGCTTTCGGCTTCGGTTTAGGCCGTGGAATCTGCTACAACGTCTCTAGCAGTTCAGTTGACCTGCCTCCGCTGGAGTGAGTTTTTTTTAATCTTCTGCATAATGGTAACAGCTTGGAAGATAATCACCACACTAATAACCTTTTTACAGCCGGCCCACTCCCCTACCACCGGCGCACCATAGAAACCCGCATTGGCTACGCCACGAGTGCGACCCAGTACCCATGGTTTTCACGTACTGTAACCAATCCCCGATTCGGTGCCTCGGCTCCCCCCAGCACTTTCCCCATTTCTGCTACAGGACGCAATTGTACGTGCGTTGCTGTTCACGCATGCTGCGCGCTGCAGTGACTGAACAGAGCGTGCATGCATGCGCACCAGAAAGGTGCGGTTTCCATGTGAGCGGGGCCTCCGGCGTCAGATGCCTTGCCGCTTGGATGAAACCTTCCCTCAATTAAACAGGGTGGACAGGATGGATCAAATTTGCATGCTCCCTGTGAACTGTGAAGCCTCAAGCGTTCACCCACCGTTTATGCTCCGTTCCAATTGCTAGAAATGACATGATCGAGTGGCTGGAAGCCTGATGCGCATGGCTGCGGCGCCAACTGCGGTGAAGCTGATCCGTACAATAGTCCCGGCGACGTCGGTCAGAAATAAACGAGCGGTACGGGCAGCAAGTAAAGCGCAGCGTAGCAAATCCATAAATTTACATATAGACCTCCTGAAACGCAAAATTACAGAGAAGTCTTACATAAATTAATTTAATTTTATAGAAAAAAAATTAGAAAATACAAAAAAATTCCGCTACAAAAGGAGGCCATAGAGTTAAAGCGGCCGAGTCCAGCATTGGGAAAAAGCGGCAAGCAACGGCCAATAAAGAAAGAGCAGGTCCACGACGTCGCCTGCAGGCTGCAAGTGCAAGCTGCAACCACTCGAGCTCCCCCGCCCTCCCCGTGCCTGTAGCTCCCGTGCTCGCACTTCGCAGTTACCGGGATAATCAAAGCTCAGGGGCCCCGCACGGCCGGTGGCTCCCCCCGCCTCCCTGTGCATTGGGCCCCCCCTTGGAAAAAAAACGCCGGCGGCTCCCAGCCGCACGCGCCGGAGATCGAGCGGCACGCGCATGCCACCGGATATCGGAGCCTGTGACAAAATCCGGTTTGGTCGCAGGGGGCCAAGGGCAGCGAGCTTGAACGGTGGCGCGGCAGCAGCAGGTACAGTACCAGAGTGCTGGCAGAGACCACAGAGTGAGTGAGGAGGCCTTTGGTTGAGAGGCCACAAACTCCACCACGGGCCAATCGCCGAAACGGCTCTGCTTTCTTTAAGCGCTCCCGCGGTGGCGGCCGAATCACCTCAAGCCACTTTGGCATCTGCCGGAAGTCGCCACCACCAGCGACCGCTGCATAAATACCGCTTCTCCCCTTTCCCTCCCCTCCGGCCTTCCCAGGACTCGCCTTCCGTTTGCTACTCCGACACGAAAGGCGAGATCTTGGTCGGTCCGTTGATCCGCAGGTGGTAGCTTGGTTAGTGGAGCGGAGATGATGAAGGAGTCTTGGATGGAGGTGCTGCCGCCACCACCTGCGGCGCCGTACTTCGCCGGGCAGGCGGGCGGGTGGTTATTGCAGGACCGAATGGCCGGCGGCGGCGTGTGGACGCTGGAGGAGAACAAGATGTTCGAGAGGGCGCTGGCGAACGTCGACTGGGACGCGCCGGACCGGTGGGAGCGGGTGGCCTCGTTCCTGCCCGGGAGGACGGTGGCCGACGTCGCGTCCCACTTCGACGACCTCGAGAACGACGTCTACTTCATCGAGGCGGGTCTCGTTCCCCTTCCCCACTACGGTGCTGGCGGTGGCGGCTCGCAGTCTGCCGAGTTCACCTTCGACTGGGACGCCGGCGACCTCGGCTTCAAGCGCTCCTGCTACGTGGTCGGCGGGAAGCGCGGGCGCGGCCCGGACCAGGAGCGCAAGAAGGGCGTGCCCTGGACGGAGGAGGAGCACAAGTTAGCCACCAATTGATGAATTTTGTGCATTGAGTCGGTGGAATTTCGACGGCTAATCTACTTGCTGCTGCTTGCAGGCTGTTCTTGATAGGGCTCAAGAAGTACGGGAGAGGGGACTGGAGGAACATCTCGCGCAACTTCGTGACGAGCCGGACGCCGACGCAGGTCGCCAGCCACGCGCAGAAGTACTTCATCAGGCTCAACTCGGGCGGCAAGGACAAGCGCCGCTCCAGCATCCACGACATCACCACCGTCAACTTACCGGACGAAGACAGCAGCAACCCTTCGCCATCGCCGCCATCCGTGGTCGCGGCCACCTCCACCCCGTCCTCCGGCGGCCCGGCCATGTCCGAGCAGTTCGGCGTCCTCGTTGACAGCAAGCCGGCACCGCCGCCGATGGGGCAACAGCAGCACCACTTCTTACCGCATCCCTACGACAACGTCAAACTGGAGCCCCATCACGGCGGAATCTTCGACGACTCTGTTCTGATGCAGATGCAATGCGGCCAGCTGCAGCCTCTCGGTTGACCGCGGTTGTTGGTGCACAAACCTAGCCTATGGCTCTTCTGTGACCATGCAATCGCCTCGGTTGCGCGCGTCTGCTCTTGATTCCAAACATGCATACAGCATTTGTGCTCAACGCACTTGGTTCATGTTGCATATGGATCATACTACATCCACAAGCAGAGCAAGTTTAGCAGCGGAGGGTCCCCTGCAGCTGAGCTAAACTTTCTGCGGTGCGTACCAGAGATGAGAAAAAGAAAAGACCAGAATATCGAAGAAGTGAATATGTCATTTCTGCATTTGCCCTCTGTGTACATAAGACCACGCCCACGGTGAAATAATTTCCTATTGCAATTAGTCTTCTGTGTTATGCGACGAACAGGAGAGTGTATTAGATGCTGTGATTAAGATAGTTTTCTTCATATTCATGTAGTGTACTATTGATCAGTTAGTCTCCATATTCATGATGTTTAGTGTTTTTATAAGTTTTTTTTAACTTCAGCCGGGTGTATTAACATGGTCATCCTCTCATTGACCTGTGCTGTGTTAATGATGATGGTGATGAAATGATTGTTGTTTTCATCAGTTGTGTTCCTGTCGCTTTTGATGTGGTAAAACCTGATGCAGATGGGTGTGAGATTGGATTGGTCAGCCTCTCTGTTTGTGCCGCGTAGAGTCGAAGCCAAGCTGAGCTTCTCATTGTCTTGCATACAGATGTGGTCTTACAAGTTTCGAGGGCTGTACTTTGCAAGCCAAATGGCAGCTTTTTCTTGACTTAGAGTTCACAGTTTGTTTATGATTTCGAATGTCAGATATCAGGCTAATATCGTTCCGCTTGGCCACCGAGAAGAACAGTGCCGCAGTCCTGCTCCTGTAGCCGGATTCACTTCGGCCCCCACTTGCGCGCCCACGCACTCCTGCCCTGCAGATCCACCCGGAAAGATGTGTTTTCTTCAGCGGTTCGCACCGCCAGGCGCGAGGAATCGGACAGTTTCAGTGGCCGCCGGTTGCATGGCCGCGTGCGTGGGTGAGAGCAGAAATGCTGCCCGGGAAAGGGAAAGGGGCACCCGCACCTCCGGTTTGATACGGGGAAACCAGCTTTTCGCCCGGTTCTGCGAGAGGGAAAAAGGTTGATTTGTGCGGGGAAGACGCGATCTTGGGAGAATTCTTGGCCTCCGGTGGTCGCTGCGGTATCTCCTCTGGCCTGGGCAAACGCAAGAATCTCATGGCGTGGAGAAAGATGGTTCAGAGAATGAAAGGTTTCAGAGAAAAATATTTAGCGGAGACGATCAATCGTTTACCGCATAGGATTTTACTGGAAATTTTTTTAGCTTTTCTTTGAGAAAATCTAAAGAAAATCAAGATGTAGACAAGACATGAAACATTTAAAAATTGCAAGCGCATCTTCATTTACAAGATGTTTTCAGTCTTCTAGCAAGTACGTTTCACTTGAAAAATACCACAGAAGAATCTATTAGAACGACGCCACAGAAACATAGACCGTGTTCATCGGTGACGGAGCTGTTAACAGAGAATGCAATTTCTGCTAACTATAGAACAAAATAGGAGCACGTTGCTCGCAGCGATGTTTGATGCTGTGGCACCTCACTCAGCTCCAGCACAATGCTAATATTTTACTCCCATCACGTCAACTATTAGTTCCAGCATGCTCCCAAGCAATCAACAGTTTCAGCTCACCTCACGACTTCACAATTCAAACCAATGTTTCGGCCAATCAGGACAGTGACGAACGAGGTGTTGAAAATTTCTAGACGAACGAAGGGTTGGTGTTTCGGGCGCCTCTGCGTCGTCACATGATCACCATCAGCCTCTGAATCTTAAGTGCCGGTTGGTTCCTGTCCCTTCACTGCAAACCGTCAGTTTATATTTTAAGTTCCTCGCCCTGCCTCTGTCACTGTGGCATATGGCACTACCCTACTTGTAGGATCTCCAATTTCTTATTTGTATGGCTTGTTATTATTGGCTCCATCCGATGCCTCGAAGAGCTCAAGGCCAAGAACCGCAATTGCAACTTGCAGCTGTGGGGCTGCATGTGGACCCCCACGCGGATAGGGGCCAAAGGTGCATGCAACCCAACACAAGCAAAGTTGGCGCTCTTGCGTGCCTTTTCTCTTGCCTTTTGCTTTCTTTGCTCTCTTCACTCTTTTGGTTCCTTTTCATCACACTAGGAAATGGCAACGATGACATCTTCCATAAAAAAATAGTGGTATAACTAAGCCTTTTTGTTCGTGCGTCTTACTAGGAGTACTTTATTTACGGAAAGCAAACAAGCTATTCACTCCGATTTTAAAAAAGGAAGACATTTTGAATATTGTTTTGATCAAATATTTGGGATCCACTCCGGTGTTGTACCAAGGCTAAGTCCGCATATATAAATTTCAGTGGCATTTTTATTTAACTTAAATGAAAAGTCAGGACTCCTACCTCTCTTTGAAAAAGAAAGTCCCATCCCCTGAAAGTTCTCGACCGAAAATAGGAAAACGTTATGTGTTGCCAAACGGTACAATTGTCAAATTGTATAACCATTAATGAACATTGTGCAAACAACCAAATGTTGCCTTCCACCAGCTTCTCGCACTAGTTTTGGGTCTAGAATATTCTAGAGAACTTTTTTTTAGGCCGAATATTTTCGAGAACTGTAAGCACAAGTAAGGGTAACACAATTTAATTCAAGGTTTTGGATCATGATTTGGAGTTGAGCTCGGATAAGATCAAGATATAAAACTAATACTAGTTTGCCTAAACGCCCAACTAATAGGACAGTTCATCTACCGCCTTGATAATAAACTAAACATGAAAGAAACACAAAGTACTTCCGCGAGAGGTGTCCCGTACTAGACTTAGTAAACCCTAGCAACCAATCAACCGGTCACCAACAAGTGGGCGAAGGATTCTGGGTGTTGAGTAAACGTCAAGTGACACTTGCACCGCGAAGGCCAGAAGACTCCCGTCGTTCCAGCAGTGGAAGGTGCCGGTCACTAGTTTGGTGGAGCCGAGTGCTCTCGGCGTTGTCGAGCTGCAATTGGGCGGGTGTGGGAGGCCGGAGGAGGCCGCATCGACGCCACAATGTTTTTGGGCATCATGCGTCGCGTCGGTAAAAAGCCTTAGCAATAGCACGAAGCAGCTTTCAGATTCCTGGGGTTCTGCACATGGGTGTATAATTGAGCGAGGACTGTATAGTTGGAGGTCCTCAGCGCCGCAGAGATTCCAGATTCCGCGCCCCTACTTTCTCGCGTCGGACCACAAAGATTTGCTTCTCTCAACAGGGGCAAAGCGTAGAGAATGGGAAGACAGAAGAGGGGGGTTTTGTGATTAAACTGAAAGTGAATGTTGTTTCCCACTAGTTTCTCCCACATGCTGGATTCTGCAAACATTTGTGCTACAAAAGCCACTGCCAAAACAAAACATCATTTTTCACTAAGCACGCATCGTAGCTATAGAAATCCTTTATGCATGGCAGGGGTATTTGGATGGCTGATCACATATCTTGAATTTGAACTCCAATCCGAATATGCCCATCCCAACCACGTACACAGAACATGTTAATGTGTTGTCGAAGAAACGGCTACTCATGCGGACAGTCCATCACTAAAATTGGAAGTGTAAGTGAAAGCCTTGGAGTCTAGTGCTGTTAGTGCACAATTATATGTCCTTCTCCACTGTAACTGAACTCTGCACGCCCACCATGAAAGGTGACCACTCCTACTTTTTCCAAAATGAAGGGAAGGCAGAGGTATCTATGACTAGATTCGGTAGAAAGGCTCAAAAAAGATTGGGCAGAAAGAGCTACAGATCACCCTAAGTAGATACAGCTAAACCCCGCACTCAGCGAAAAAAAAAAGCTCACGTTTTTGGCATTGACACTTCTGTGCCCTCCGCAACTGGGGGAAGCTTATCGTTGCCCAACCAGTAAACAATTATGCTTCATAACCGACCAGCATAGATTATCAGTAGCATCATTATTGAGCCGGGCAGGTGTAGTTTCCCAGCAGGAGGCCGTGGGTAGTTTACTCGCTCTAACCTACCATCAGAATACTCTCGGCGTTGCCTGTGCCGAACAACATGGCCCAGCTTTTCTCTAGCTTAAGACGAGAGACGGCAGCAACTGCTACTCCTACTCCTACTATTACAAAAGTAAATTCTTCGAGAACATGCAAGGATGGCAGTGCGTGACATACCTCATGCGAAAAGCCAAGTTATTGCGCCCAATTATCACCGTTGCTCGATAATGTAAAGTTGCAAGCTGCACAAAGCCAAGAATGGTGGCAGCCACCGGGTCAGGATCAGCTGCTTCGGCATCTCCCTGGCAGTCAGATGGAAACCGAGCACCAACCGAACTGACCGCCGCGACGACGTCACGGGTGACAAGAGAGGACGGGATGCCGTGCCGGGTACCCGTCGTTATCGCCGAACACGTCCGGCGGCAGTCGGTGGGTTATATCGTTCAGCGGCGTGCCGGCAAACCCTGCATGAACGGGGGGCATCTTCGTTGCTTCGACGGTGGTACTAGCGACTCCAACGCTGCATCAAAGGCCATCCAACAAACCAGCAAGTTCGTTCCAGAAGCAGGTAGACATCACCGTAGGGGGACCGGCCTCGCTAACTGCAACAATTACAATACTAGTCCGGCGTACCTGTGCCTCTGAATCGAGACGCACTCAGCCAGCAGCCTTCTTTCAATGCAACAGATAGACATGAAAATGCCTGTGCAATTTAGAAGTTGTAGGTGTCAGCTTTCAAATACTCCTATGCTGATGATTTGTGCAAGTGCAATGGAAAATGGAAGAGGGGTCAGACAACTACTTTATGCACAAGTTGAAACTGGGAAACTGGGGAGCGCGCGTGCTCGCGCGCGCATATATATTCTTCGGTCAGGGTGAAGAATAGCTTATTCTTCACTCGGAGTCAATTAATCAGCTAATGATCAAGCCAACTGATCAAAACCAATCAACATGCCCCTGTGCCCCTTCCGAGCGCGACTGCGACCCGCGCGCACCAATCGACCAACTTTTTTTTTTCTCTAACTTACCTTCAGTAATTTTTTGTTGCAATCGCTTCAGTAATTTCTCGAGTCCGTCAGAAATTTTTCATTATTTAGTAATTTTTTTGGTTCCTTCAGTAGTTTCTTTTTATCAGTGCGAATCACATTATTGCATTCAGTAATTTCTAGAGTTTCGACGAGATCGCGGCGCAACCGCCGTCGTACTCGTCACTGGAGAATCCCTTAACTGCGTGGATCTGTACCCTAAATCTCATCCTCTTTACCACCGAACAAAAAAAATAGAGGAAGGTAGGCCCGGCGATGGGGGGCGTGGTGCGGGTGGGGCGGTGCCGACTGTGGTCGTGGTCACCGGTCGTGGACGGTATCGAGGTGAGAGCGTCTCACACCGAGAATTTAGCGCGGCGGTGAAGGAGGGTGGTGGCGGAGGTGGCGGGGCGCCGCCGGAGCTGGGGGCGATGGAGGCGGCGGAGGCGTCATGCCGACGAGCTGGCGACGGCGGTGGGCGA
>BCLF01000025.1:2259890-2275633 GCA_001602275.1 Zoysia japonica | reverse complement strand
GACACGGTCGGGGCCGCGGTTGGGGGCGCGCGCTGGCCCGAATACACACACACACACACATATATATATGTGTGTCAAAACTATCACAAAATTACACATTTAACACATAGTTTCATAAAACTACAGATTTAATTAAAGACGACAACGGACCCCCGAAACCCGCAACCCGATGGGTAATTACTCTATTAGGGGACGGGTTTGGGTCAACTTTTTTACCCACAGGTTTGTTAGCGAGAGAAAAATATTATGCATTCGGTATACAGGTATGGGTATGTTCTTATTCGACCCATACCCGTTAACCCGTGGGTATTGTATACGGGAAAAATTAGTTAATTTAATAGTTTTTTCATTACCTTTTCGGAATGAAACTCTTTTTTTTAATTGGAAAGTTATAAATTTTAATAATATTAGGTTTTGTACGAGGTTTTTTCACTTTCCAATAGCAATACTACGCTTCTGGTTTACATAATTCACTTACTTTTGGATATTTTTCTCTAATTTCCATCTCTCTCGTTCTCTTAGTGGGTATGGTTACCCGACAAATAAATTTCACCCGATGGGTTTGTATTTGGGTTGAAAACTCAACCCGCAACTCTTATTGGGTTCCCTGACGGAAATTTTTTTTCCTTGCGGGTACGAGTCTAAAGAGGCTAAACCCGGTGAGCTTTCACCCGTTGCCATCTCTAGATTTAATGCATCTATATATCACAAAACTATAGATTTAAAGAAATGTATCACAAAATTACATATTTTATGAGTCATGTATCACAAAACTACATATTTTGTGACTCCTTAAATCTGTAGTTTTATGAAACACCACTTATAAAATATGTAGTTTTATGATGCAATTCCTTTAATATATAGTTTTGTGATATATAGATACACTAAATCTGTAGTTTTGTGAAGTACTTTCTTAAATCTGTAGTTTTTTGATAATTTTACCAAACTAGCTGTAGTTTTGAGAAATTTATGCGCGAATAGTTGAGATAGCTGGCCGCTCAATAATGAGCACATGCCACGAGATTGGAATGGGAGGTAAAATATAATCGATCACTTGTGATGTGCATGAACTGCAATATGTCTACTCGTATCTACTACCTCTTGACACTTTTGACTTTTAAACATCATGTTTGATTTTTTGTTTTATTAAAAAAAATTCACAAATATAAAAACAAATTAATCATGTTTAAAACATCTCTTATAATAAAACTAATCACAACAATAAATGATATTTTTACAATTTTTTTAAATAAAACGGAGAGTCAAACATGAAATATAAAAGTCAAAAGTCACAAAAATTTAGGGACGGATAGAATCTTGTACGGCCGTTAAATGGGTTGATCTGGGGTCTAGAATCAAGGCTGGCACTAAAGGATTACTAGTATGAGTAGAAATATTTGGTAATATGCCCTGACATCTTCAACGTCCAACAAGCTATCGGTGATTTTAAAAAGGCTTAATTTATCGCTTTTGGAATGGAGGGAGAGCTATGATTAGTGGCCACTTTAATTAACGAAGATACCAGGGAAGGTTCCTTTCATGAAAGGATCTAAAGTAAAATAATGACTGGACAACAAATCAGATCATGGTGCCACGTCCCAGGTCTGAATTTTCACTCGAATGCTTAAGAAGTCATTTCCTAGATTTACCCGTTATTCTGACATCTTAATATAAGTGTTTTCGTTCTCACCTTTGTTGCTTTCTGTTGCGTTGGCACTTGCTTCCTTTCCTTTTCACTTTGTCCATCCCTCCGGTTGAATTATAGTTTTATAAGCCTCATAAACTCCAAATCTGTAAACAAAGGGGTGAGTTTCAGTTATTAGAAAAAAAAAGGGCAATTCTTGCTGGTAATCCTACTTGTCGACAACTCAACTATCTACATAAATGAAATTATAACTCTACCATATCTATTCCACGTAACCATCGGTTCTGTTGCAATCAGTGCATGTTTAAACCGAGCCAATCAGTGAAGGCACGACCGATTACATTTCTCAATTATTACCGTGGCCGGTGCAAAAATGTGTTCAGGTTCTTTTTGGGTTCTGATGGAATTTTGCACATCTGATCAGAGATTCTTTTGGAGTTATCAAAGAAACTATATTAAAAACAGAATATTGCAGTTCTGATTTGTTCATGCTCCTGAGGTTAACTAGACCAGCTAAACAACCGGCAAAATCCAGCAGATCCTTGTGGCTCTTTTATCCAGTGTAGTCAATCACCTGGAATATCAATGTTTCATCCAAAGGAGGATGAAAATGATCGAAGAATAATGATAAGAAGCTCGAGCCTCTCAATTGCCATAAATACAAGAGTAGGCAGCATTAGAGTCACAATTCCGAAGCAAGAGGCAAAACCAAACCCGTCTGCTAAGTGTTAAAGAGAAAGCTTCTGTCTGCTAAAAGGTGTTATCCTTTAAGCCCTGAGGTTGATAACTGCCGCTGCAACTGCAATAGAGAACATTCTAGCCGTAACTGAAGATTTCTTTATGTGCCACATGAAAACCTGATAATAAATTTTATCCCCATTCAGACAGTTGAATAAACTGCATGGGCCGCATGGCTACTGTCACTAGAACATCAAAATTCAAACATGTTTCCAGAAAGTAACCAGCAATAAGATATAAGATTCTTGTGCCATCAGAAATGAATCATTCTCTAAGAATACTGTTTTGCTGAAGCCTTTCCAAATAAATTGCATTGTAGGAATCCACTTTGCTGTGCTGAGATCCTTTAGCATCATTCAGTTTATCAGCTATATATATCTGATTCTACCACCAGTTTATCATCCTAATCTTACATCTGTGATATACTGAATTACTGATACAGAAGACTGGAATGGATCAATCCTCCCCCTGTTCATGTCCTTCTGGATATATGATTAGCATGGTCAATAGGACTATAGCAAAATTAAATTGAAGGGAATCAAGTAAATGTACTATTTCGGTCAGGTGATTGGAGCAGCTAAAAATCTATTGGAAGAAAATAATGTTATTAATATATTACAATGCAAACTGCCACAGAACATTGTTTCCTTTTCCAAGTTTCCGACAATCATTTGGTACAGACTTCTTAACAGTAATCACAATGATTTGAAAGTATGACAGCATATAAATGATAAGGTTATTTTGAATCATCACCACATTGAAAAAATTTCAGCCCATATCCAACCGGGAACAGTGGGTCATAATTAGCATTTCCAGCGTTAATGGGTAGTTGATCAACAGACCTATACCATGTCACAGGCAATGTGCCAACAAAATCGTGATCTCCAAAGATGCAATCTGTAATTCCCATGCCTTCACTTCCAGGTAACCAGGCAGCAACTAGGGCATTTATCTTCTCCAGAACTTGTGGTTCAATAACCAAGGGCCTTCCAGATATAACGATAACTAGTGTTGGAATTTTACTTGCAACGCGGGTGATAAGGTTGGAACCACAAAATGGAATACTAAGGTCAGTTCTATCTCCTGTCCATTCAGCGTATGGAACCTCTCCAACCACAACAATTGCATAGGAAAAATCCCCTGTTTCAATTGTAGCTTCAGTTGGGCATTCCTCGTACACCACTTCAGTTTGCACTGCCACTGATTCTCGTATTGCCTCCAATATGCTAGTACCTGTTAGCTTACATAGCATAAATAGCTGCTTTTGGAAATAGAATATTCCAAATCATCTGTTCTAAACTTCTAACATAATCAATTTGAGAATGGAGGAAATACTTCTTTCATCTACTGAAAAACATCTAGAGCTTGCATTTGGAACAAGAACTTATCATTTCATTGTATCATGCCAATTAAAATGGTACAAGAATTATCAACATCCAGTGAGAAAAGGTTTTTCCAGAACAGTACAGCAAGCTTGGACATGTGGCAACCACAAATCTTTTTTTTTTTGCACTATATTTAAGTATAGAGGACCTGTATACTAGTGAATGACATTCATACCTTCTAGACCAAACAATTAAAGGAGTCTGCTATTTAGTTATTATAAAGGTTGGATAATTATGGTTTACGCACAAGGTTTACAAGGCCGTAGGCCCAAAAGAAGACCCAACTATGAAATTCTAATGGATACTAAAACAATTTTCTAAAAAAAATTTGAGTGATGGGTCACCTCTGTAAACTAGCAGAGAAAGCTGTTCCTTGAAGAACTGTTTCCATCTATTCAAAGATAAAGTTGCTCCATACAAAATAATGGAGTTGCAGTGCACCAGATTATCCAACCCGTTACCATGATTACTTCTAGATTGCACAACTGAGACGCAAAAATTGCAAAGCTAAATTCATTCTTACCAGGAGTTATTTTTCCACTGTCTCCATGCCATGCTATTGTCCACCCACCGCACTGATAACCAATATCATCAGCATGACTTCCAGCAACCAGTATTCTCTTTACATTTTTGGCCAATGGAAGGAACGGTTGTGTCTCATTCCTTCCATTTTTGAGAAGAACCAAAGACTTTCGAACAGCTTCACGCGCGAGCAGCCGATGTTCCTGATTAGTGATTAACATACTGTAAATGTTTGGTGATATCAATCATGAAATAACTTAAACAGAATAATAGTAATAAATAGTGGTGGAAAACCACAGAAAATAGATATACAAACATTGATGTTACCTTACAACCAACTACATCCAGTAGTGAAGGGTCTGAAAATGGATTTTCAAAAACTCCAGAAATGAACTTGACTCTCAGAATCCGCTCAACAGCATCATCAATTCGTGACATTGGTATCTCCTCTGTCTCCACCAAGAAAACAAGATCCTCCAAAAATTTCTCGAATCTGTGAGGTATCATAATCTGTATATTGCTCAGACAAGGCAACTGAAACAGTGGCCGCATAATGTATCCTATTAAAAGGACAGACCCAGCGCTGCAAGTTCTCACACAAGGTGGGGTCTGGGGAAGGATTATACGAGGCAAAGCCTTACCCCCTACAATAAATTGCAGAGAAGCTGCGTCAAACCCAGGACCTCTAGGCACAAGTGGGGAGACTTAACCATTGCGCCAAGCCTGTCCTTCAATATATCCTATGTGAACAATAAAAAACTATTTACCATGTCAATTCCTGCGTTAACTGACTGTGCAATGCAATACCGGTAATCAGAGCCTCGAGCCTGTTGAGGCTCACATAGCCTGTCAATACCCTCCCAATCTGACACCAAAAAACCCTGAAATACGAGTTTATGCATGTTATAATCCATAACGGGCTCTCAGATTAAACAATATATGACAATCACCATTGTCTCTGCTACCTTGAAGCCTAACTTGCCCTTCAGAACATCAGTCAGCAAATAACGGTTTGAATGCAATGGCTCCTCATTCCATTTAGAGTAGGACGCCATTACTGTTGCAACCCCTTGACCTATACAATCAGGGTAAGGTAGCATGTGGATCCTTTCTAAGTCTTCATATGAGCAAATGGCGTTCCCTTCATTGACCCCCTTGTCTGTGCCACCATCCCCTACAAAATGCTTGGCACAAGCGAGTACATTCTCCCTGCATACCATAGGGACACATTTCAGCTAACAGATCCTGGGTATACGGATAACACATTAAACATCACCAGGGAGTACCTAACCGAACCAAGGAACGGGTAACCACGAGGGTGGTCTGCAGGCGGTTGCCCCTGTAGCCCGGTGACAATGGTGGTTAGCGAGCGGACGATCTCCGGGTCCTCACTATAGCTCTCGTAGCATCTTCCCCACCTCGGATCACGACAGACCTATCAGGCAGAGGCAGCGGAACAAACACGCATCAGAGATCCCCGAGCATGGATATTAGTACATTGTAATCAGGACGGTATTGAATTTTACTCACAGCGACGCAGGGAGCAAAGGACCAGTGGATGCCAGTGGCGCGGACCTCGAGCGCAGTTGCCACGCCGATCTTACGCACAAGCTCCGCATCCCTGGACGGTCAAGGGCATACAACTGATCAAATCATCATACTGAATACAACGCGAAGGCGCGCCCATCCGGTACAACATCGCAGGTTTTGAGTCCATTGGTACCTGGAGGCACCGAGGCCGACGTTGTGGGGGAATACGGTGGCGCCGTAGACGTTGTTGTGGCCGTGGACGGCGTCGGTGCCGTAGAGGATGGGGACGCCGAGGCGGGAGGAGAGCGCGAGCCGCTGCATACCGTCGATCATGGCGGCCCAGTCGGCGGGGGAGGCTCGGGGGCGTGGCGCGCTTCCGCCGGCGTTGAGGACGCTGCCGGCGCCGAGCTCAGCCAGGGCGCGCGGCGACGCGACGGTGCGCTCGATCTGGGCCATCTGCGCCGCCTTCTCCCGCAGCGTCATGCGGCCCAGCAGGTCGCGCACCCGCGCCTCCACCGGCGCCGACGCGTTCCTGTACAGAGGCGTCGCGTCGCCTCGCGCCGAAGCTTCCGCCATGCGGTCGAGCAGAGGAGGAGGGGGCGGCGAAGCAGAGGCGGAGACGGGAGGGGAATGGGGATTGGCTGGAGTGGACTCGAGATCGAGAGTCTCGAGAGGAACGGGGTGTGTCGACCGCACTGTCGCGACTTGCCGTGACGTCTGGTCGCGCCACTTGGAACATACTCCAACCATTTGAAATCGCCGGCCTTTGGACTCATTCCAGCATCCACATTGGACGGCATGGGCTCGGGTCTCTGGGTCTGGGCTCTACATTGAGCTAATCCAGCCCATCGATGTCTAGCCGAGAGTGTTCAGGCGATTGATCAAGTAGCAGTGCTCCATTGCGCTCCAGGATTCCTACCGACAGTCTGCAAGCGCATCCGCCGCAACCATGTGCGGAATTGGAAGATCGTTGCCGCGCGGGGCCGTGCCCTGGAAACTGGATCAGACCCTCGTAACCCGGATCACGCCTCCAGCCAACCAGTGATGCCGAGGCACATGGCGAGCCCGTGATGCAAGGCACGCCCTGACTTGCGCCGAGAAGTAAACCAGTAACATGGCGCAGCTGTCAGCTCGCTCAATACTGCACGGAAAAAACGAAGTACTCCCTCCGTTCTGTCGCGGTTGGCTTTTAATTTAACTTTCATCATTCGTTTTATTCAAAAAATTAGTTCAAATATAAAAAACTTTAAATTGTAATTTAAATAACTTTAATAATAAATTAAACTATAATAAAATATATAATATTTATTAAAATTTTTTGAATAAAACGAATGATCAAAGTTAAAGATAAAAATCAACAGCAATAATAATTAAAGAACAAAAGAGTAGTCCTTTCTGAAAAAACGTCTTCGTTGAGAAAGGCCGTGTACTAGTAGCGTTTGTAACGTACGAAGGAGCTGATCAGCCGAGGACGAGGGCAAGGCATGGTTCACACGATCAGCCGTCTTATCCTCGGCGTTTCCGCTTCGCTGACGCGGCCGCCCTTGTCGCGGTGAGTCCGGTTGCACCACTCGTCAAGCTACGATGCAGATATCCTCCACGTCTTTGAAAGCGAGTAGCCTTTAAATTATTGTACGGGCCAAATCATCGGGCCGTGGCGCTATGCTGAAATTGTGCTGTTGTTTCTTCCCGCTTTTGGTCTTGGTAAGGTGTTGAAGTGTTCTTCGCGTGCTGACGCCTATTCAAGAGCAGGTATAGTGCGGGTGATGTTGAGAGCTGGACCCGTGTCTAAGCTGCGTTATCTCTTCATTTTGATCGTCTCTAGAGTTCCAGCTCCGATTTTTCATTGGTGTGAGTTACCATCGTTTGTGGCAGTTGGTAACTTACTTTATCCATGAGCATATAGCATCTAAAACAATAGTTACAGTGCATCCTTATTTTTTTTTAATAATTGATGAAATTGATGACTTTTGCCCCAAAAGGAGTTTGAACTAAGGTAACTGAAAATAAATAGAGCAATCTTAATCTCTCCGTTCTCAAAATGATATTGTTAGGACACCAAATCTAGTTTAAAATTAAACTAAAATTATTGTCCTACCAATAACAATTTTAAGAATGGATGTAGTCTATATAGTAAGAGAGGAACAATATATCAAACATGCACCCAAGCTTCATCAGTAATTGTTCGGATAACAATATAATTAGCATATGTCGTGCAAAATACAGGTCACTTCAATTGTATTCTGACATATAAGCAGAGAACATCTCAAAGTACGCTGCCAAAAACAGGTATTCTTATACCTTCAACAGTACAAATCAGGGAACAAAGCAGACTCACATCATCACTTTTAGTATACATCTAGGATTAGATAGCAGTACAGGCGAGAATAGTAAGCGGCTTATTCAAGTACTCCATCTCAGCTACTAGTAGTTTATTACGGTACACAGAACCTAGCCATCTAGATCCATACCACCACATCTCAAGTTATCAATATTTGTGTTGATGTGGGAAGCTAATAGGCAAAGACATCAGACAAGGCACTGGTTTGGTGTATAGTCACGCAGGATACAAAGGGACCACTGATTGTGGGCAGTCTAACCTCTTCCCGGCAAGGGAGTAGTATGCAAGCACCTGAGCTTGATTATCTATACCAGGTTCCCCATCTTCCATCAGCAGTTCAGCGTTGTTGGGACTCGGAGGTGTGAACTCAATATTCCAGAATGGCCTCGCCATGAGCATGAGATCCCTGCCTGTTTGGGAGGCTCTGTAGCCCTGAACCCAGGCATACCTCAGCGAAGGCATATGTAGCATAGCAAGGGCCAGAGCTCGCTCACTGAAGCAACAACTCCTGAGTTCAAGCTTTCGCAGGTTCAAGCATCTCAATGCGAAACGGATCAAGCCATCATCCTTTTCCCCAACATTTCCCAGAAGCATGTATTGAATATTTCCACTGCACTGTCCGATGTACTCAAGACCTACATCTGAGAGACCCCCTTGTCTCAAGTATAGAGCAAATCTCCGAAGTTTGGGGCAACCTCTCAGCAGAGCTCGAACACCGTTGTCCAGTGGTAATTCTGTTATCCTCTCTTCTCTATCCAACAGAACAAGCCGGAAGTCATAAAGTTTCTTGCAGAAAGTACCAATAGATTCCAGGGCACCATTGGTTATATCAGAGACATAGACGGCTATGTATTCCAGTTCACAGCAACCTACGGCTATAGCCATCAAACCTACTTGAGAGACTCCACCCTGCTCCTCTTGCACACCTGGATCATCATCTCCTCGCTCAATTCTGAGCCTCTGGAGTTTCTTGCATGTATCTGCAACAACCCCTAATCCTCTATCTCCAATTACATTCCTCACCTACAAAAAAAGGATTTATAATGTTAGTTAAGATGAAAAAATCACTACACAATTCTCTTCGCAAATTACATGGGCTAGAGACATTACCGCAAGAACTAATAAGTTCGGGCATTTTGCGATGAGCTGGCAGTGATCTTCAGTGGTGAGAAAAGTGTACTGCAAATCAAGCTTCTTGAGTACCCTCGAGAAAGGAAATAGAATAGGCATATCATTTGTTGCCATGTAAGTAAGCCCCAAGGAGCACAATCTTGATGGAAATTTGACATTCTCGTACTTGGTAAGTTCCCCTTGTTCATTGAATGTTCCACCAGCAAATTCTTCCAATGATGTGGCAACTCGGAAGAAACCTATTAAATCTGAAAGATCACATTCCCCACCAATCTTCAAGGAAATTAGTGACTTGCAGTTCTTTGCAAGAAGCTCAAGGTCAGCTGGCAGTACTGTTAAATCAGTCATGTGGAAATTCAATGTCACCAAAGCAGGATTGGGATTGCTGACTGCAAGGTCACGGATCCATTCACTGCCATGATCCTCAATTTGGCATTCTTCGAGCAACAAAGTCCTCAACGTCTTACTGAATAAAGCACAAGAAGTTACCACAACTGCACAAGGATTTTAAGACCATAATGTTTACAAGAAAAATCATAGGTGCACCACAGGTGATAATTTAAATAACATATGCACACTGCAACATTCGCCAAGCCATACATAGAAAACTGTATGTCAAGAGGGTAATCTGGTAACAAAGCTAAAAGGATGTAGAAGAAACAATAGATGTATGTTACTTAGTTCCAGATTGTTGCATAAGCTTTCTCTAGAGTTCAAGTGGCATAAGCACAGAGGTCAACTCCAGCAAAAGAGAATGTCATAATTATTTTAAGTTGCATAGTATTCCAGATAATCCAATACATGCATTGAATAAGTCAGCAGATAAAACAGTTCTGAAAAATTATAGCTTACTAAAATTGGGTTTGTTTCTCCTTTCTGATGGAACGATCCAAATAGTTCAAAACATCAACAAATCTTCAACAGTTCCCTTATTAGAATTATATTTTCAAGCATATCGCAACAAATCATTATTCATCAGAATGATCAAATTCTCAAAGGTAATACTATTGCATTTAACCATTTCTTTCTTTTTAGAGAGAGAGAGAGAGCATACTAAAACTAAAGCCGTGACTCGCAAGCATGCAGAAATGCATATGGATACCTAATGGATTTCTTTACTCCTCTTAAAAGGCTGAGTTCGTGGCTTTCGGCGTCGCGTCGCCAACGGGCGCGGGGCTACGTCAGGCGGGTCCCACACCCATGGCTTGCTGTGTTCCTGTGCGGCCGTGCGGCTCAGTGACTCGGGGAAAAAAAAGAAATGGACAGCACTCCCTCGCTCCCGCATTGTTCCTCCGAGTAAGCCCGATTCGCCGCCGGCTCCGCTTGATTCACGCCGCCAAGATCCTGAGCTCCCATTCCTCGACACCAGCTCCCCGATCTCCACCGCCATGCCCTATTGCCATCGCGGCCACGCCCCCGTCTTCGGCACCAAGGACTGCTTCGTGGTCGGGCGGATCGATGGAGGATGGAACGAGGAAGAAGGCGTGCCCAGAGCTGGGGTCTTGCAGGCTGATGGTGGCATCGAGCGGTCAGCGGCCAAGCAGGCCGGGAGGGCCGGGCGAGATGCACCAGGTCAGCGACGGAAGGTTCCGGAAGGTACGTTTCGCTGCTACACAACCCCTTTTAATGCATCCCGCGCCATCGCTCCCAAAATTCAAAATGTCCGCCTGTGCTGGCCACACCCTCTAGAAACGTGTATACTTCCAGTATAAACGTGTATACACCCTCTAGAAACGTGTATACCCTCATGCTGCTGGGAAGAAGCAAACATCTGGACTGCGGTAGAGAGAAGTTAAGATTCAGTGGCATACGCCCTCATCTCTCCAGTTCTTCAAGGACCAAGGTATGGGTGATATACATCTACAGATATGTGCTTGCCGAGCCCATAATGTGGACTGAATAATGCATCTGTATAAAATTGACTGCATAATGCCTCTGTATAAAAGATGCTGGGTTTCAAGTAATGAACATTCTAACAAGTGCACCAAGGAATAGGAGTAACAGACTATTCTTGAATTTCCGCTCATATAAAAAACCATCTTAATGAAAACCTACGTATAAACTGCTCTGCATTTTCCATGGCAAAATTGACAAGTGCACCAAGGAATGACAGACATACTCCTCGAGTACAAGCCTAAGTCCAGTTGCTGGTAGCCTAAATGTTCTGAAAAAAAAAAACTGATGGATTCATTTCAGCTAACCATTTGTTAATTTGGCATGTAACAGTTTATTAATTTTGGTTACCTCAGGTAGTAATTTCCTGTATCATATTACCACTATTTGAGTTAATCAAATGTCAATTCATTGATCGCATGCCTTTGTGCACTGAAGCTGGTGGTACTGCCGTGGTAGGAGAGCAGGGAACAAAAGAAAAGAAGTTTGATTTCTTCCTGAGATTTGCATCTAATTTGTTTCTATCCTATTTGCTCATGCAATTGGCTCGGCTTCACATTATTGCAGCTGTGAGCTGCTCATGGCTCGGCCAATGCTATTACATTGGGCTCACGTATTATTAACTGTTACTTATAGACTTTGTTCTACTTTTGCTAATGTATTTTTTTATTAGAACATTGTATCAATACTAATGCATCTATCAGCATATATATCGAAGAAAATTAACTAGCTTACATTTATTTATTTACAGTTTCTATAATACTTCTTTTGTCCATTTCAGAAACCATAATCTGGTAGGCGACTGGTACAAGTTCTGGACAAAAGTTAAACAATAGAGAGAAGTTGAGATTCAGTGGCACACGCCCTCATCTCTCCAGTTCTAAGTACCAAGGTATGAGTGATATACATTTACAGATATGTGCTTGCCGAGCCAATTATGTTGACTGAATAATGCATCTATATAAACAATTTTGGCTACTAACTGAAGGTTTTCATTCTTTGTATTCATTTTATAGATCTGAACTTGCTGTTCAGTTAGTTTCTTGAATTCATGTCACTTCAGCTATGCAATGAAATCAATACTGGGATTATGAATTCTTGCATTGTGCCTTGTGCTATAAGCATTAGATTTTTTAATTGTTTAATGTATTGTGTGCTCCAGGATACCTTAAAAAAGGTGTGCTTATTAAGTCTTTTGCCTTTGTGTTGAAAACATAACTGCAATTTAAGTATTACTTTTATTTGTAGTGAAAGAAATTTGTCGATTCAGATTACTCTATGGAATCATATTGCTAGGTACATGAAATGATCAACCATTCATAGGTTGTTTGGGGCAAGGATATCTTGAAAAAAAATGTGCATATAATCCTTCTGCTTTTGTGTAAAAGAAAACTGTAATTTAACTATTATTTTTATTTTATTCATGCATTATGATTCAATGATACCTATGCCTCATGGATTTGATGCTAAATTCTATATTCCTGACGATCTGGACTCTTGCAAAAAAAAAAAAGAGGCTTGGATTTTTTTTCTGGTAGGACACCGCTGTACCATTGTCTGCAAGAAAAAAAAAAAGAAGAGGCTTGGAATTTTTCTTGTAGGAAACCTTTGCTGTACCATTGTCTGTACCCATATGTTGAAGAGCATGCATATTCATTTTCAGTTGCGCCAAGATCTTTGCAGTGCTGTTTTTTTTGTAATAGTATTCAGGAGTCAATTATTTTTGTTCAAGATTCATGCATTATGATTCATCGATACAAAACGGGAGTTGGAATTTTTTTTGTGTAATTTTTTTTACAACTGTAATGTAGGTTTAGCAAAAGTCTATTGTGCATCTGAATGCTTACTGATTCTGCTTTTCACTGAAATGAAGTGCCTTCTGGTTATATTTTTGTTGACGATTGTTGTGATTCCTGTATGCTGATTATGGAGTAATAATATTTATGGCGCCAAGAACAAAGAAGGGTGACATGGGAATGCACTGTTCACTTATTAATGAATTAACTGTGTTCCAGCCTAGATGCTATGACTGATCTGTATTTGGTTCATGGAGTTAGCAATGCTTCTGTGAATCAGTGTTAGCGAATTCCTTAGTAGAACGTATTGGAATGATAGTGTCTGCAAGACTTGACTGTAGATGATTCATATTGCCTGGTTTCTTTACTGATTAGTAATGTATTTCCGCATAGTCTGTATTGGAATGAAAGTATCTCCTGGGTAACACATCAAAATTTAAACCATGAAATTGTCTTGCATTCGTAGCGGAGCACGGGCCACTGACTAGTCAACATCTTATAGGTTTCACAGTACAACCTGTAATGATACGAACACAGTATGCACGATTTGGAATTGTAGATCTCAAGTCCTCTTTTGGCAAAAATCCTATCCATGTTGCTTGTTAGTATCAGCTAAACTGCAACTTGACAGTTCGCTGTCACAACTCGCAATCCCCCTAGCCAAAATCAAGCTCCCTCCTTCCAGATCAGAGGTGAAAGCAACTAGAGAATCGAGGAATTCACTTACCTGCAGCAGCTGGCAACGAGGCGAAGTCCATCCGTGGTGAAACCGGAACATTTATCGAGCTTCAGCTCCTGCAGCATGTGTCCGCGAGCGAGGACGAGCTCGGCGAGATCGTCGTCGGTGACAACCATGCGGCGGAGGTGCAGGGCCTTGAGGCACTCGAGCGGCGCGGCGAGCTCGGAAACCCACGGCCGGGCGTAGGCGCCCCAGTCGTCGGGGATGAGCCCGTACATGGCCGCGCGGGGCTTCCCCTTGACTGCGAGCGACTCGAGCCGCGGGAACCGTGCTAGCAAGCGAGCCGGAGACACGGCGTAGCAGAAGGGCACGGTGACGTGCTTCCGCGAGAGCGCGTCGATGCGGTGCCACAGGCGGCAAACCAGCGACGCCGCCTCCCGGTCACGCGGGTCGTCCACGTAGCCCATCACCAGGTGCAGCGCCTCCTCGGGGACCCAGCCGCTGCCGCTTTCGCCGAAGCTCATCGCGTCGCTCAGCCGCTGATGCTCCGGCGCCTCCCCGCCCATCGATCCGATCAGTCGGCCACACAGATCAGGCTCGACCAGGCCCGCTTCTAGGCCCGTGGCTCCGCGCCGACTCCCCTAGGATCTGCTACAGCGAGGGCCCGAGACATGGGGATTCCCTCTTCTTCTCCCTCTTCACCACTGATTTGGTGCTGCTGCGTGGAGTTGGAGCAAGCAGAGCAGGCGAGAGGAGAGGGGAGAATTATTGGAGGGAGAAGAGCGGAGAGGACGGCGATGCGGGGTGGGGATGGGGGCAGGGCAGGGGCCGTTTACTTTTCAGCTGGGGATGCCGGGCCACGTCGGCTCGGGGCCGGGAGAGCAATTTGCTCGGCGCACACACGTCGCGTGTCTGTTGCGCGTTCTTCGTGGCCGTGGAAGCCGTCCAGTGAACTGGTGAAGAATAATAGTACAGTACTACCTCCATTACAAAATATAATTTTTTAACTTCTATTAGTAATACTTAAAAATTACATATTTTTTAATGTAAAAATATAATTTTTATGAAAGTTTATTTAATGATGAATTAAAAAATATAATTTTTATATAATAAAACATTATTAATTATATATTATTAGTGGTCAAAGTGATAAAAGTTTGATTTTGATTTGAGATGGGGCCAGATGCGATTGCAGCTATACTAGCATGTGAATGTTGGTTGAGGACGATCATTATCATCATCTTGTACTTTCAAGCATGTTAATTACTAGTAGTAACTTTAACCCTTCTGATCAGTACAGATGAACATGACATTTTGGAAACAATGCAAAATACAATAAAGTGTGACTTCAAGCTCTATATAGTGTTCCATTTTGACTATGATGCAACATATCATATAGGTAAATTACATAAGTTTTTTTTTTCCTATGGCATCCTTTAGGATGGCTGTGAAACATGGCAAGTTGAATATTTTTTTCCTTTTATGAACAAAGTAGTTGGGTGGGATCTTGTAGCTATAGAATGACGTGGGACAAACAAACAAGTTCAAATCTATTTTTTCAAAAGGAGAAATTAGTCAGTTTAGGATGGAAAAAGGCAATGAACCATGAAAAGATAAGACATAATTCTAGATAAATAATTGTTTTTAAATGCACGGCTAACTAAATTTATTTTTACACCATGTTTTGTTGTCATACTATGCGACATATATATGATGGTCCTATTGAAGTACTACATAATTGATAAATATATATTAAGAAAAAGACTTGCTTGTGCTTAGGACATATGTTCAGTTGTGCATCTCATCACATGGAGATACAAAATTTCAAAAAAATTATGAATTATTTATTTATGAAAAAGAACTTTTTAACCACCCTTTTTGCAAAGAGTGAGAAGTTTATGACATAATGGAATTAGATATTAAATTTCATTTTGCTTGTAGCCATATATGACATATGTGGCATGCTACTGTTGTAATGCACATAACTGCATGAGATTGTTTTCAGATGAAAAATGCCCAACTGCTCCTCTTGCAATAACCACAGTGAGATAATTTTATGAATATGTAGTTTATCGAGAGATAC
>BCLF01000025.1:2245792-2259367 GCA_001602275.1 Zoysia japonica | reverse complement strand
TTTTTTAAAATAGAGTTTGTGGCAATAATGTGTAGATAAACACACAGGAGGCAAATGAATTGTATTGTGATGAATCAGAGAACATGAGAAAAACTCTCTTAAAAAATAGTACTTGCTAGGTATGGTTACTTCAGTTTCTTGAGACAAACATTTACATACAACACATTTATGAAGATGTATTGGATCAAAGGCATCAGAAGATGTATAACATGAATATCGATAGGTATTCTTAAGAAAATTTTGTTTTGTACTACCTCCATCTTAAAAAACTTTATTTTTGGATTTAATGAAGCTTAGCTTTAACTAATAATTTCAATAAATTTGATCAATATAACAATATAAGACTCATACTATCTCCATTCCAAAATATAAGCATTTTTAGTTTTGATTAAAGCCAAATTCTTTTAACTTTTACTAATAATATCTAGAAAATTAAATAATTTCTAATAAAAAAAGATATTTTTTATGAAAACTTATTTATGATGAATTCAAAAAATATATTTTTTATATAATAAAACATTATTAACTTTTTATTATTAATGATCAAAGTGATAAAATTTTGACTTTGACTAAACTTAAAGTACTTATATTTTGAAATGAACGTACTTTTAAATTCATTATGATAGTTATTTTACAAATCACGACAGAAGTTCGTACGATTTAAATCACAGCAACACCGGAGGGCACGTAGCATATCACGGCATCTTTCCCAAGTTTCTTTATTTTTCTCCCGGCGGCGAAAGCAGGGCTCGCGATTGGGCGAGGGCAGCGCGACAAGCCGGACCGGTGGGGTGCGTCTGATCTAGTACTATGCTCGTTTAGGGGGCATCTGGACACGCCGTACGTCATTATTAGCGCATATAAAATGCTTCTCGTTGGCCGCGACGCCGGTGACCGTCCAATTATTCTTACCCTGACGCGGTGAGATTTTCCGGTCCCCCGGTCACTCATAGTCGCTTGCCGAGTGCTCCGCCGCGCGCGCGGCACCACGAGAAAATATTCGCGAGCGCAGCCATCCAGACAGACAGGAGGTATTAAGAAATAAAATAAGTAAATATAGCATCTTAAGTACTCCTTTTATTTATTTTATTTGTTATTTTTTATCATTTGTATTTGGTTTTCAAATAATTATCATTATCACTACTCATTACAGTTTTCTCTCTTTTCAAATATATTTTCGTTCTTTCTAATCTATTTTATAACATCTCACATACATATTTATTATATCATACTTTTTCACTTGTCTTTAGTATTTATGCTCATAATTAAAATGACAAATAAAAGCCAACACAGTGAGCATTATATTACTAATATACATATTTTATTCGGAGACCGGCGAGAATTTTCTTGGCGATGTTTGCACTAGGCTGGATTTTCTGTTTTCTTTTCGTTAGGCAAAAAGGTGGCCGAACAGGGAAGTGAGCTACGAGTATGCATCAATAAAGGTCACGACTAAACCTGGAGAGGATAAGGTGGTGATGCGTCCATGCTTCGTTAAAAATGGCGGCTCGCGGACGGCGCGCGACCTGCGTCGCCGGCGTAAAGGTGAGTGAGAGCGTTGTGCCGAGCTCCGATCCACGACCTATAAAGCTGGTGATGATGCCTTTTGCTCGCAGCTTCTGTACCGTAAACTCTGTTCTGCATCTACACATACCGGAACCTGAGAAGCTTTCCGTTTGCCACCAGTCTGTCTGGAGTCCTAATAATCATGCAAAACTTAAAAGAAAACGGCTCTTTTTACCAGGTGCACTCGCAAGTTGGTGTAGCCACAAGGTTACCGAGGTAAATGAAGTGGGTATAGCTCTTTATCTACACAAGTACTCCGTAGTTTTGTGAAGCATTTTTTAGTAGTACTACTAGTAACCTATGCCAGTAACCTACTACTAGAGTAGTACTACTACTCTACTGAGGGCTGAGCTTTTGATAATCTGCTATGGTCAACGCAATCCACTTGCTAATTGTACAGTTCCTTTTTCTTACTTCTACTAACGCAATCCACTTGCTGGTAGACAATTCTTTTATCGGACGCAACACAGTGCAGGAGTAGTGGTCTACGAAAAATCACAAATCTTTTTCGGTGTTGGTAATTTTTGCGGCGCGCAAGTCACCGTGGCCAGGCGCGGATCCGGACGAGCTGAGGCCTGGTGACGACGCATCCGAGGCGGGCGTGGGGAGGCGGGCACGTGCAGTGCACCGTGCGCCGTGCTGGGTCGGATCTCAAGAGAATCTCGCTAATCATAGGCGCACCTGGACGGCGTGGCCGTTCCCGTCGAACACCACCCCCGCGCAGGTGCCGGATTTCGGTCATTCCAGTTCGCACCGTGATGGCCTCCTGGATGATGAACCTACAGGTAGTTTTACCACAGGTAGCACCGTGGGGTTGGTTCTCGGGTCGCTGGCCAAACTGAGATCTGGTGGGAGCAGTGCTCGTAGGGCCAGTGGGCCACTTGTTGCGCACCGGCTCGACACGTCTGCCGATGAATTTCCGGGTTAATCCAGCTTCTACCTGTACTTGGCGGCAATTGTTAATCATAGTAAACCCCTCATCGTTGCTGCAAGCGGCATGTAGTATTATTGCTACTGCAAGCTTTGCGTCCGATCGAAAAGGGGAGAAAACGACAACTAGCGCAGGGTTTCAGCTGCAGCTTTGACGCTTTGTTCGTTCTTTCGCGCCACGCATAAAAGTTTTTCAACGCCGACGACTCCCCACTGGAGAATCGGATTGCGGGAGACGGAGAGAAATACCGATACATAGCGAAGCGCTTGTCGGGATAGTATACATCGGTTCTTAAGCACTCGGCTTTTACACAAAAATTCATCTAAAAACTACAACCCACAACTCGTTTAGGTCATGAAAGTTTACATCCCACCAAAAACATTCCGACCGTAGAGTTCCAAACCTCGTAAGCATTTAAACCCGATCGATGAAGGGTCAAAGCTACACGACAACAAGATTCAGCCCACCAACGGCTAAAAGCCACTGCTCTGACTCGACTCTCGAGGGTCGGGCACTGTCTTAGTAACTAATCACTGACAACCACAGAGATTCCTGCCAACGTACAGCAAAAGGTAAAGTAACATTGCCAAGAGGTGAAGCATTTTTAGAAGTTGATAAAGCAGGCAAGCGATCGGTAAAGCAAGATGAAAAAGTATTCTTTATCCCCACGACTGAACAAATGACGTACGAAGGCCACCGGTCAATTGCACCCGCGCCAGCGAGCGCCAGATGACCAACTCAGACAACGACCGAGGTCTCACCTGGCAGAAGGCCAGCAGGTTCTGTAGGCGCCAAGTTGGTGCCTCCAGTCCGACCCCTACAAAAAGGGTACCATGAGGCAATAGAAGAACAAGTGAAGTGAAGTTAGCCAAGTTGTATTCAAGCCACCTCACTGTAACCACATCCACCCACGCGAGCTAAAGTTCTTGAATCGAGCCAAAACCCTTCCGCAGCATCGTACTCGAGTTCTCTAGTTCATACGATTCCATCTCTCTCGTCCTTGTACATAGGGTATTACGTCTCTCGACGGCTCGAACCAGCTTAATTTTTTAGTCTCTTTTATAGACTAAGCCACTCGAATACGAAAAGCGCATGAGTACTCCCTCTGATTACATAAATTTTATTATGTCGGTGGTCAGAACACCGACAGTTGACGCGTCAAAAAAAGGTTTTTTCGTTGTGCGTTTTCGCTTTGCTTTTTGATGGCCTCGATTTTCGCTTTGGTGAGAGAGTTCTCGATCTCTTGCCTGTTCTTCGAGGGTTTTGCGGTTGCCACTGCTCGTGATGATCGATCATGTAGCATCCCCACATTCACCGTTGAGCAGGCCTTCCGCTTCGAAAGCCTAAATTTCGTTGCCGACAACGGCGACGAGCTTCACCTTCAGACCCCGCGCAAGCGGCGTTCGCCTCGCAATCGTTCTCCTCGTCGTCTACCTCACGATGTGTTGGGTCATGACCCGTCCCGTGAGTGCTTCACATTACTGTCTAACAAAGCCGCGGAGGTTGATACCCCCGGCAAGGCTTTTGACGATGACTCTTCTCCGCATCGTCGCGCTCTTTCTGTCGTCGAAGAAGCTCTCCGGCACAAGCTTGTGACCAGGGGCGTTGGTCAGGGCAAGAGTGCCACTACAACGAGCGGCGGCCCCCGAGCTCGGGCCCAGTCCACTTATCAGCAGATAATGGACGGCAACACATCCGCCTTCGACATGCCGTACGAGAATCTGGCGGTGACGGCTTACGTCCTTTACGAGTCCACCACGCCAACAACTCTATGCTCAAAGAAACCTACGACCGTCTACGCGTCTACCTCGACGGCGCGCTCCAACAACCTGAACCCTCGCTTCGTCATCACTCCGAGGCGCATAGCTCCCACCGGTCGAGCGCCGACCGTTGGAGTCCGGCCCGCGATAGCTGCCGCGGTCGGACTGATGCGCATGATTCTTACTCTCCGGCTGGCAACGTTTGCTAGCGCTTTGGGGAGCACCGTGACGCTCGTCACACGATTGACGCGCGGAAGCAAGCCAGGAGCGAGCGCTGCGCCAAGTTTAGGCGGGAGCGGTCTCCCGACCGTCGTCGCCGTGGGCGCAGCTATGACCACATCCGGAGGCTCAGTTCTGATGAGGTTGGGCCCCGAGCGTTCGGGTCCCACATTCAAAGAGCACCTTTTCCTCAGAGATTCCGTGCTCCGACCAACATCGTTCGATACACTGGTGAGACCAATCCTGCCCAATGGTGAGAAGATTATCGTCTTACATGCAGAGCCGGTGGCGTCGACGACCTATTCGTCATCTAGTACCTGTCATTCCTCGTGTCTGATTCGGCCAGAGGGTGGCTCGAGCATCTTCCTAAGGACAGCATCCACGACTGGTCCGACCTTCGCCACGCCATCGTCGGCAACTTTCAGGGGACCTACACCCGCCCGGGTAACTGCTGGGATCTGAAGAACAGCAAGCAGAACCCTGGCAAATCGCTCTGTAACTATATCTAGCACTTTTCACGCAAGCGAAATGAGCTGGCTGATGTGAGCGACGCCGACATCATCAACGTCTTCACCTGCGGCACGACGTCCAAGGCGCTCGTCCACAAGCTGGGGTGTAAAAACCCTCGAACGGCACACGCCCTTCTCGACATCGTCACCACCTTCACCATCGGAGAGGAGGCTGTCCAAGCTAATTTCGATCGGGATCAGACCAAGTACAAAGAGAAGTTCAAGGCCGACCGCAAGAATGACAACCGCTCCGACCGCAGGGACAGTCGGGACGGGGGCGGCTCGAGCAGCAAGAAGTAGAAGAACCGCCGACACGACGAGGAGTTCGTAGGCGTCACCGAGCGGCTGCCTCGACCCTGAGCAAAGAAGCCGGTCGACCACAACAACCACTTCAAAAAGATGCTTGACATGATCTACACCAACCACACGACTCCCGTCAAGCACACCTTGCAGGATTGCCATCTCATGCGAGCCTTCTACAGAGGTCACTTCCTACCCTACTCCCGTCAGCCTCAAAATCCCGACCCTCCCGCGAAGGAGGCCGAGGATAACGCCGACAACGTCTTTCTCGAGCCGGAGGACTGCCTGATGATCCTCGACAGGCCGATGGCTTACGAGACACGGCGCCATCAGAAGCAGACGTGACGGGAGGTCAATCTCACCGACCTCGCTGTCTCAAGTGGTCAGAGGCCTCAATCACCTTCGACAGATCCGACCACCCCGACTACGTGCCTCAGCCGAGGCACCTGCCTCTGGTGCTCGATCCGATCATCGGCACCACGTGTCTGACCAAGATTTTCATGGATGGAGGCAGCGCCCTCAACATCTTTTACATCGACATCTTCAATGCTATGAAGCTCTAAGAGTCTGACCTCTGTCTGAGCAACGTTCCATTTCATGGCGTCATCCCCGAGGTTAGCGTGGTGCTCATGGGTCAGATCACCTTGCCAGTCACCTTCAGTGACCGTGACAACTTCAAAACGGAGAAGCTCACCTTCGAAGTTGTCGACTTCTCTGGCGTCTACCACGCCATCCTCGACCGACCCGCCTACGTCAAGTTCATGGCCATACCTAGCTACGTCTACCTCAAGCTCAAGATGTCGGAGCCCAAAGGCGTCATTACTGTGACATCCCGCTTCAATCACGCTCTTGTCTGTGAGCAAGAAAGCTATGAGCTGGCCATCGCCCTCGCAGGGTTGGCCCAACTGGAAGAGATCTACAAGTCTCAAGTACTGAATGCAACTCTCGACTTCAAACCTTCAACCTTTACGTCCTTCGAGCCGACTGACGACTCCAAGGAGATCCTCCTCGACAGCACCGACCCAACCAAGAAGGCCAGGATCGAGACAGCGTTTTTTGACGAATAGGAAAATGCGCTCGTCGATCTTCACCTGGGCACCGTCTGGTATGCTAGGCATCCCGAGGGAGGTCGTCGAGCACTCTCTAAACGTCATTCTCGGCTCTCGACCGGTGAAGCAACAACTCCGACGCTTCGACGACGAGAAGCGTCGTGCCATTGAGGAGGAGATCGCCAAGCTGCATAATGCTATGTTTATCAAAGAGGCCTACCACTTTAAGTGACTAGCCAAACTTGTAATGGTGAAGAAGAAGAATGAGAAATGAAGAATGTGCGTTGGCTACACGAGTCTCAACAAAGCATGCCCAAAGGATCTGTTTCCTTTGCCGCGCATAGATCAGATGGTCGATTCCACCGCCGAGTGCGAAACCCTTAGCTTTTTTGATGCGTACTCTGGGTACCATCAAATATCCATACGTGGCTACGTCCTTCATTACGCCCTTCGGCTCGTTCTGCTACGTCACCATGCCCTTCGGCCTCAAGAATGCTGGCGCCACATATCAGCGCTGCATGCAGAAGTGCTTCCACGACCAGCTGGGTCGAAATCTGGAGGTCTACGTCGACGACATCGTCATCAAGACTCGACAAGCAACATGCCTCATTGAGGACCTGGAGAAAAACTTCGTCAATCTCCGAAAGTTTCGCATCAAGCTCAACCCCATGAAGTGTGTCTTTGGCGTCTCCACCGACTAGCTCCTCGGGTTCGTCATCTCTGAGCGTGGCATCGAAGCCAATCCCGAGAAGATCATCGCCATCCGCAACCTCGAGCTCATCAACAACGTCAAGAGTGTCCAAAAGCTCACTGGGTTCCTGACGGCCCTCAGCCGTTTCATCTCCTGACTGGGTGAGAAGGCCATGCTTTTTTACCGACTACTTCGAATGTCTGACCGCTTCGCCTGGACCGCCGAGGTATAGGAAGCCTTCGAGCAACTGAAGACTATGATATCTTCTCCGCTAGTCTTAACGTCGCCGATCCCTGGTGAGCCACTACTCCTCTATATTTCCGCAACCACTAAGGTCGTCAGCACTGTCCTCGTCGTCGACCGACCGGAGGAGGGTCAGGCCTTGAAGATCCATCGGCCCGTCTACTTTATCAACGAGGTGCTCGTCGACGCCAAAACCTGGTATACCCAAGTAGAGAAGCTACTCTACACGATCCTTATCACCAGCCGCAAGCTTCGCCACTACTTCGACAGCCACTCTATCCGAGTCGTGATGAGCTTCCCTCTCGAGGAGATCATCAACAGCAAAGACGTGGTTGGGTGCATCGCCACGTGGGCTATGAAGCTCATGGGTCACGACATTACCTACATGCCTCAGCAAGCTATCAAGTCTCAGACCCTCACCGATTTCATCACCGAGTGGACAAGTTAGCGACCGCCAACGCTCTGACCCGACTCCCGGGGGTCGAGCACCATCTTAGCAACCAACCACTGATAACCGCAGAGATTCCTATCAATGTATAGCAGGAGGTAAAGCAACCTTGCTGAGAGGTAAAGCGTTATAGAAGTTGGTCAAGCAGCCAAGCGATCAATAAAGCAAGATGAAAAAATGTCATTTGTCCCCAACGACTGAACAAAGGACATACGAAGGCCACCGATCAACTGCACCAGTGCCAACGGGCGCCAGGCTACCAACTCAGGCGACGACCAAGGCCCCACTTGGTGGAGAGCCAGTAGGTTCTGTAGACGTCAAGTTGTTGCCCCTGGTCTGATCTCTATAAAAGAGGTACCATAGGACAATAGAATAACAAGTGAAGTGAAATTAGCCAAGTTGTATTCAAGCCACCCCACTGTAACCACATCCACCCATACGAGCTAAGGTTCTTAGATCGAGCCAAGACCCTTCCGCATCGTACTCGTGTTCTTGAGTTCATACGATTTGATCACTCTTCTCGTTAGACGTAGGGTATTACGCCTCTCGGTTGCCCAAACTAAGTTAATCTTTGAGTTTCTTTCGTAGACGAGGTCACTCGAATACGAAGAGCGTACGAATACTCCCTCCGATTACGTAAATTTTACTATGCCGGTGGTCAGAACACCGACAGGGCTTTATGATTCCAACTCCACTCTGCCACGTCAGAATGATTTCTTTGACAAAAGAGGTACGTATCTGGACATAACATACTCCTACATAATTAGATTTATCGAGATTATATATCCCGGATACCTATGGATCCAGAGTAAATACGAAAGGCCAGCCGTGAGCTATGACCCACGGCCCGACTTTCGATCCACGAAGGACTTTCCCGCATCGAGACTCGAAGGAACGACCCGACCACCCGGGATCGGGACTACTCAAACAGTCACCTGGCTCTCGATGACCAGGCTCGCCCGAAGACACCGTCCCAACCCCTCTAGGGTCGGGGCCGGACAGTAACAAAACCTGACCTCCCTCGGCCACCGTCTTAATGGTTAACTTCTAACAAGCACAGAGATTCTTAACAATGTATAGCAGAAGGCAAAGCAACCCGGCCAGAGATAAGACGATTCAGAAGGAGGTAAAGCAATCCGGCGTGAGGTAAAGCAATCAGATGAACGGTATAGCTAAGCGGCAAAGTGTCCTTTGTTCGCTATTGCTGAAGAAGGACAATCGAAGGACTCCAACAAGCAGCTCTGGCGTCAGCGGGCGCTAAAGAATCAACTTCGCAGAAGACCGTGGTTTCATCCGCTTTCGTAGGCATCAAACCATGTAACCCGAGCCGACCCCTGTATAAAAGGGTACCCGAGGGTCTTAAAAGACAGGTTCAGCTAGTTGAAGTCATTACATACACACTTCACATACACGCGCTAGGGTTCTTACGCGAGCAGGAGCTCTTCCGCTATTATAACCTTATTTTGAGCTTATATAATCCACACTCTCTCTCTCTGAATCTGAACGTAGGGTATTACGCGTGTATGGTAGGCTGAATCAGTTTAATCTTTGAGTCCCCGTAGACTAGGTCACATCAATACGAAGAGCGCACCAAATCTTTTTCCAAATTCGTAAATTTTACTATACCGGTGGTCAAACCATCAACAAGATTCGAATCTGTGTAAATAGTCACTTTTGGAGTATATAGACCTTGATTAGCATCCTCGAATTGTATAGGGAATCCGGTGCAGGCGTACTCTTTTTCAAATTTTCAATATCCTAATCTTATCGTCGTTCAACCTCCACCTCTCTACTTGCGGCACTTTTTCTTCTCGAGGCGATCCATGCCATACTTTTCTCTGATCGAAACCGGTCGCTAGGGATGAAGATTTTTATTTTTTGGGTCGGCTCAAATTTTTCTAAAATGAACTAATTTTCTCATCTATCTTCTCTCCACCTTACATTGTTAGTTGAATAAAATAAACTAGAAACTTGATCTACAATACCCATTGGGTACCTCTTTCATCCTTACCGGTCGCTATCGAATGGTCGCGGCAGCACAGCATCTCCTTGGTCTCTTTCTTCAAGCCGCCTGAATATTGCATTGTCAAACTGCAAATGGGTGGTCCATTGATTAGTTGCCGATCTTGGAGCGAGGACGTCGTCAGGAATCACGTCCACTCGCCTGTGTTTTCGTTGTTAGGAGTGGCAGTAGAAAATGTCCCGCTTCTCTCTTGTCCTGCTCTTATATTTTGTGCATTAGTATTACCGATGATGGCGTGTGGGGGTAAAGAAAATTACTACTACTACCACTATCCACTTGCCGCCGTGTTATTAATGTTGGAACTTGCATGTTCGTTGATGTCGGCTGCAGAACTTGGTAGCGGATCCAACTGATGCTGCCTTCAGTATTTTACGGAAGGGATAATACCCATTTTAGTCTCTAAACTATCGTCAAAAGCTCAATTTTATCTTTTAACTTTTAAAAGATCTAAGTTAGTCCTTAAATTAATTTTGATTCAAAACTCAATTTCATCTCTCATTTGACATGGTTATAAACCTAACATGCCATGTCAGCAGTTGTTATACCATATCAGCTTCAATTTTATAATATAGTTTTAAATCAATTTTTCTCAAACTATTACTTTATTTTTATCCCATTTTGAATCATTGTATTTCTTAAAATTAATGCAAAAATCCTACATGGATATTTTTAATATTTATATTTTAAAAAATCAATAATTTTTACATATTTTAATATGTTCAAAATCAATAATTTAAACATATTATATATTTTTGATATTTATATAGACCTTTTCATTTTTTAACAAAACTGAATATTAACGCAATCTAAAATTAGAAAATGCCATTTTTGTTAACAAAATAGAAAATTTGAAAAAAAAAATCTTATTTTGAGGTTTTTGAAATTTTAAAATAACAAAACATATTAACCTATGATGTATAAATATTTTCACAATGTATATGTAGGATCTTGTGTTGTTGCATTAATTCTAAAAACCACGATGGCTCAAACGGATCAAAAACAGAGCTATGATTTGGTAAAAAAATCTATTTGAATTTTAAAATCTAAAATTTAAGTTAACGGGGCGTGCCTCGTGTGCAGCCACGTTATATGAGGAATAAAATTGAGTCTCGAATTAAAATTCACGCAATAAATAGAATCTTTTGAAAGTTGAAAGATGAAGTTGAGATTTTGATGATAGTTTAGGGATGAAATTGGGTATTATTCCTTTACGTAATGTGATTTTCAAATGATGTACAGTACTGACAAAAATACAAAGTATTTATATCAGTCATTGTCGATGCTCTGTTGGAATGCATGGTCCTTTCAGACCGGACTTGGTAAAATCATCCGAGAGAACTAGTAAACGGATTTTCAGAAGTGAGCTGCAAAAGTTTTGTGACAGAAGAATCGACAACCAAACCTTTGATTAGTAGTGCTCCGGGTGGCATCAAATTGGGCAAAGGACACTCTTAAGTACCGTTTGAAACGCAAAAATTTTAAAAAAAGTTTTACAAAAATTTTTAAAAATCAGTTCAATTTTACAAAATAAAAATGCTGAAACAAAATAATTTTTCGTGTTCCAAACCGAGCCTTAATAGTAGCTCAAGCAACTGTCCGATCCGAGCGTTAATGGGGAACACTTGGAGGGTGGACGTCCAACGAGACCATCCACCTGCGACGACGATGTTATCCGTGCTGGGGCGTACTGTAATTCGTGCCACAGGAAATTCGTCTATTTGTTCCGGTAATTCGTGCCACAGGAAACAAATAAATATTATTATAATTTTTAATTTTAAAAGTATTTAAAGCAAGATTAGAAATTTTATAAATTTAAATAGTTAGTGCTAAGATAAATGATTAAAAAATAATGTTAAAAGTTGAAGGTATCAACAGAGTATTCTAAAACCAGGGAGTATTTCTCCGCCGCTTGCAGCCTTGCACGAGGCTAGAAAGATGATGATGACGAGTCGACTGTCGACAGGCAGGCAACTCGGATCTCAGTGGCAAAAAAAATTGCAACCGGACCAGGTTCCCCGTATGAGTGTTGCCGCGCCATAGCTCTGGACCTCTGGTGGTTGGCCGTGGCCGCTTGACAGTGACGGCCGGGGACCAGCCTTCCGGCGGACCGGCCCGCATCTGCGCGCTGACGCAGTGACGCATGCGACGTGGTTGGAGCCGGGCGTAACCGGTCTGTGCGGAGGCCAGGGACATGCTGCCACGCTGGTAATCAAAGCTGCAGCCGCGGCCCTTTTCGAACATACAGCCCACAGAGGCATCAAAATGCTTCGAAAAGGCCCATGAGAGGATGCTCTGTCGTCAACCTCCAGACTCCAGCATTCTTCGCTGCTCCTGGCTCAGAACAACTGAACAATTCTATACTACTGTAGTCGCCGTCATTGTCAATATTGCAGCACCCAAAATCAATTGTTCTATTGCAATAGAAAAAATAAAACCGATCGTTTTATATCTGGGAGAGGATGCATTAGTGGGGAAGTGAGGAACTCAGAAGATATACTGAAACTGAATGGTAGCAGCGACGATGTCCAATCCAGGTCTAACATTTGTACTACTAGTAGATACGGGTGGTAAGGGCCGATAATTTAGCCTACTTGTGAGCCGGCCATAAAACACTGGTTGAGCACCAGGCGAGCCTCGACCATCTACAGCCCACCTATGGCCTCCTTCGAAATGAGCCATCTGCTTCTAAGACCCACCAGCGATTGCAACTTCCAAGGCCTCTCTATCTACTTGTTTCAGCTTCCCGCCCGATCGATAAGGCCCACGCAGTGCCGTGCGCATCCTGCCTGCCATCGGCGATTGATCTCGCGTTGCGACGCCGACGCCGAGCGGGGCCGCGCCTTGCCTTTCAGCGTCGACAACGCATACGCGCGGCGTCCACGCCTTGCACAGCGTCCCGGTCACGAGCGAAACCTCCGAGCCCAGCGGCAGCGCACGCGCCGCCCCGCGGAAAGCTGTGGCTCCGCGGCCATCCACGACGCGCGCGAGCGTTGGGTACTTCGTGGGGTCGCGGGCGCCCATGTGCGCTGCCACCCGCGTCCGCCGCGATCCTGAGCCGTGCGTGGGCGCGTGGCCCCCGCCGAGAGAACAGAAAAAGTCAATATATGACTTAATAAGCTCTTTTGTAAATAATATTTATAGGTTTAAATTAAAATAAATCTGTTGATCTAATTTATTGATGATGTTGAGAAAATTCGCTTATGCCCCGCCGAGGCCGGGAGGGTGGAACTCCTGTATGCAATGAGGTCCGGTTGGTGCCGGTGCGTGCCCTCCGGCACACGGCCTGCTCGTGACAGGCCGCATGGCCCGTATCACCGTCGCGGTAGCGTTCACGGGGATGGAGTCGATTTTTTTCACGGGCATGATTGGCGCTTTGTGGAGGCCACGGGACAGGCCGCACGAGGGGCGGTCGAGCAGGGCACGTGCGTGCAACAGTCACACGGTCGTCGGGTGGCGTGGTCCGGCCCACACGCAGGGTGGAGACTCTGCTGCTGCAGTGCTCTGGTGGGAGTACTACCAACGTTGATTTGGAAACCCGTGTTCATGTGCCTACGCTAGCTCACAACTTATTTTGCGGTTCAGAGCTGCTCGGTATCCATGCTTGAGTTAGAGCATCTCCAATTGGCACTTTATTCGGATTTTTTTAGAATGAAGCTAAAAAGAGCTCCAACCGAGTCCTTGTCTCATTCTTCAACTTTGTTTAATCCTCTATTTTCCTCCCCTCACTCTCTAGAAGTAAAGTACCTAGGTGGTTCTTTATCCGAAGCTCCACCCGTCGGGAGAGCACGCCGTGGTGGCACTGGCACGTGGCGGGGGGGGGGGGGGGGGGGGGGGGG
>BCLF01000025.1:2219678-2245762 GCA_001602275.1 Zoysia japonica | reverse complement strand
GGGGGGGCGGTGGGGCGGGACGCAGGAGCGAACACGGGGCAAGGTGGTGGGGTGCAGGAGCACGGCAGCGAGAGGACGCGGGGACGCGGTGTGGGACAGGACGCGGGTGCGCGGCGCGGCACGGGACATGGCGAGGTGGAGTTGCGCTAGGAGGAAGACGAGAGGGAGGCTTTTTCAATTTTTTAAAGCCAGTGGAGGCTATTTAGAGAAGAAGATAAAGAATCGGTTGAAGTTGTACCTATAATAGAGATAAAAAATGAGATATAAGATGAAGTTTCGGTTGGAGATGCTCTTAATGAGGTAACGCTTCGACAGGAAGTGAGCAGTGTGCCTTAGCCATCACTGTCATTGGATCAGTAGGAGAGACATAGTAGCAAAGTCTATCCCTTACTGACCCAACCAACAGAGATAATGACGCCGCACTGCTCACTGCCATTGGGCAACGAATCAGTACCTGCTTCAACTTATCAGGCCCTTAACAGTGGTATGTATACCTCTGATGTTTAGGCTATACTACTCTCAATCATGTTCTATATAAATTATGGATTTGTTTGGATGGCTCAAAGTTTTCCTAACTGTAAGTTCGGCGTGTTAAAAGTTCTGTGAAAAAATTTGAGACCGCAACTTTGACAACTTTTGACATGAGATGAAAAGCAGACTGTGAAACAAATGTGGCACGCCGTAAGTTTGGTAGTGTAGTAAACAATTGCAAAAGTTGTTGTGGTGCGCCGAAATTGTTGCGTGGCAAAGTATGATCACAATCAAACACGTTATACATCTGTGATTTGTTTCAAAGTTTTGAAAAACATTTTCTGATTCATTTATTCTACTAATCAGATATATCCTGGAGGCATGGAGCCTTAATGGTAGGTAGGAGTATCTGAGTGGAAGCAGTTTCAGATGTCCGGAAACACGACATGAACATGAATTGGCGATTAGCAGCACTGAAGAAATGCAGGTGCATGAACCCAGGCCCGCCGCGCCTATATAACGTACCACCCGGTCCCAAGCGAAGCCCAAGGCATACTCACCTGACGGGCATCAATCACCACACAATCCAGTCCGGATAAGCGGCCGGAGGGATGGCTCCGCCGATCTCTGCCAACGCCGTGGTTGAGGCTGTCTCGGCAATGGCCGCAGCAGCCTCGGCCATCGCGCCACCGAACAAAACGGCCTGCACTGACGTCCCAGCCATCCGCGTCGTTTCGAAGCAGAACGTTCGACCCGCCCGCGCGTCGGCGGTCGGAGACCTCAAGCTCTCGGTCTCCGACATGCCGATGCTGTCCTGCCACTACATCCAGAAGGGGCTCTTCTTCCCGCCCCCCAGCGTGCCGACGGCCTCGCTCGTGTCGTCGCTCGCCACGTCGCTCTCGCGGGCGCTCGGGGTCTTCCCCGCCCTCGCCGGCCGGCTCGTCACGCTCCGCGACGGCAGCATCGTGATCAGGTGCGACGACGTGGATGCCGTCGAGTTCTACCACGCCGTCGCGCCGGCTCTGTCGCTCCGCGACTTCCTCGTGCCAGAGGCCGACGTGCCCACCGGGCTCACGAAGGTGTTGTTCCCTATGGACCGGACGGTGAGCTATGACGGGCACGCCCGGCCGCTCGCGTCTTTTCAGGCCACCGTGCTTGGTGACGGCGCCGTGTTTGTCGGCTTCGTCGCCAATCACGCCGCCGTGGACGGCACCTCCTTCTGGCACTTCTTCAACACGTGGGCGGGGATGTGCCGCGGAGACCCGGTCCGGCAGCCGGACTTCCGCCGCAACTTCTTTGGCGACTCCACCGCCGTTATCCGCTTCCCCGGCGGCGCAGGCCCTGCCGTAACGTTCGACGCTGACGCGCCCCTCCGCGAGCGAGTCCTCCATTTCAGCGCCGCCGCAATTCGCGAGCTGAAGGCAACGGCCAACCGATGGAGACGAACAGGCCAAGACACTGCCGAGGCTGAAGGCAAGCTTGTGCATGACTCCAAGGTTCACGGAGGGTGCGGCGAAATCTCGTCATTCCAGTCGCTGTGCGCGCATATCTGGAAGGCCGTGACGCGCTCGCGGCGGCTGCTGGCTGCCGACGCGACGACCACGTTCCGCATGGCCGTGAACTGCCGGCACCGTCTGCAGCCAGCGATCTCCCCGCTCTACTTCGGCAACGCCATCCAGAGCGTGGCGACGACGGAGACTGTGGCCGAGCTAGCGTCCAACGACCTGGGCTGGGCGGCGGCGAGGCTGAACGCAACCGTGGCAGCTCACGAGGACGCCGCTATCCGGCGCGCCGCGGCGGAGTGGGAGGGCGCGCCCCGGTGCTTCCCGCTGGGCAACCCCGATGGCGCGGCGCTCACGATGGGCAGCTCGCCCCGGTTCCCGATGTACGACGGGAACGACTTCGGTTGGGGCCGCGCCCTCGCCGTGCGAAGCGGACGCGCGAACAAGTTCGACGGCAAGATGTCGGCGTTCCCCGGTCAGGCCGGCGACGGCAGCGTTGACGTCGAGGTGTGCCTCGCGCCGGACACCATCGCTGGCCTCCTCAGCGACGTGGAGTTCTTGCGCTACGTGTCCTCCTCTGCCCCGTGACAGAGTGAGGTGTTGTACTGCCAGCAGGCGACATGTTGACACGTAGCGCCACAGATATTGGATTTGTTGTTTCGTACGCTTTTTTAAAGAGTATCAAGGTACGGACGCCACTGAAGCAAGTCGAATCCCAAGCAAATCGAATCCCTATTCGCGGATTGGCTTTTAATATGAAATTAAACTGATTTCTTAAAAGATTTTGTAAGATATCTTTGAAATACCAGTGTTCCAAAGTATACATAACAACACGCTTTGAGATGGTGCTTGATTGTCTGTTTAGAGAGGCTTCAGCTTCTTTCGTGATTTTTAAAAGCAGAGATTTGGAAAAGAGAATCTCGCTTTCCTCAAATTTCAAGTTTTTTTAAATCAAAACATACCTGTTTGGCATCCTAGATTTTTGAGTTCGTCATGGTCGCGGCCGGCGAGGTATAGCTCGTCGAGTACCGTAGATTCGGGAGGCAGCGGCGGGCCCAAGCTCGTCTGGGGTGCGGCTGAGCTTGGCACTAGCGATGGCAGGCTTGAGCTCGTCGAAGACGGCGATGGTGCAGCTCGTCGAGAGGCGGCACGACCGAGCTGAGCAGAACCGTGGGGCTCGAGCTTGTCAGGGGCCGCGGCCCAGCTCAGCAGGAGCGGCGGCGGTGGCCGACCTCGTGGGCTCGAGTGACGGTGGTGGCCGACCTCATGGGCTCGAGCAGCGACGGTGACGGAGGATGGGGACGGCGGCGTGAGCTCCTCGGGCGTGACAGAGGGCATCTGGGCAAGGAGAGCAGGCCAGACGGCCGTCGATAAAGGAGAGGGGAGTGCGGTGGGAGAGGCGTCGAGAGTTAGACATGACAAAAGCTCGGGAAGCGATATTGTTCTCGCTTTTCGCTTTTCAGTGCAACGGCCACTCGTTTCATTTCTGTTAGCTTCTCCTGGAGAACAGTTTGAGGGAGCTTCGCCGCTTCTCCAGCTGGCCGCAGAAGCAAAAACTCTGAAAGCTTCTCCAAACAGGCCCTGAATGTCATAAAAAAGTTTGGTGGTGGGATAAAAGCATCCAAAACTTTGCTTGAATCGAAACATGGTTCGATCCATGCCCCCCATTGTAGCAGCCGAACCGTGCGATATCTGACAAACAATCAACGATACAACTCAAGATTTGAACTGCACCACATGAAGAAAACATAGATTCCTGCACTTAGGAGAGAACAGAAGCCTTCATCTCGGACGGGTGCCAGAGAAGGAAAAAGAGTTTTTTTTTTTTACTCGCCTCGGGACCACCGACATTGTCTTGTGAGTATTGCACCACCGCGAGTCAAATCGAATCACAGATTTACGGTGCGCACCATCCCTGTGGATGCTCTAAGATATACGCAAGATATTGCTACCTCTATGTCAAAATATAAGTATTTTTAAATTTAAATAAGATCAAAATATTTTAACTTCTACCAATAATATCTAAAAATTATATAATTTTTAATATAAAAATATAATTTTTATGAAAAAATATTTAATGATGAATTAAAAATATAATTTTTATATGATAAAACATTATTAAATATATATTAGTCATCAAAGTGATAAAAGTTTGATTTTAACTAAATTTATTTTGAAATGGAGGGAGTAGTTCACCTACTTACAAAATGAAATCCGATGTGCACCTGAGCACGCCCGTTTTTAATTTCCAATTAGCGCAAGTGCTTTTTTTTTCTTAATTAATTGAGATTGCTCCTCTCTATAGGTTGATAGTTTTCGTGCCATGAAATTTCATTTCAATACAACACATTGATATATAACCTTTTGAGTTCTGATTACAAACATCAATGGCAAACCATCGACCGATCGTATGTAAACTCGCAGCACATGGCAATAATATTGCTGGCTCCTAACTCAACTATTGGTTACACTGAGCATAGCCTGCTCGTCTTCTTTAATCCTTCAGTGCACGCGATTGTCACTGCCGGCGAGCATCCCGTACTTGTCCTTGCCCGTGATGCTAGTGCACTCGAACCCGAGTTGAGCAGCCAGGACCTTCTGGACGTAGCTCGCCACCTCGACCGGCGCCCTCCCGCCGCCGCAGGTGAGCTCACGCGGCAGCTGGTTCAGGAACGTGACCTCGTATGCCGGCCGTGGGTTCATGAAGAAGAAGTACGGGTCCATGACCCCGCGCCCGCGCGCTGTGGACCCGTGGAACATGCTCTCTTTGGCTTCGATGGCCACAGGCACGATGCGGTCCGTGAGCTCGGGGAAGCGCGCGGTGAACGAGAGCAGGAACGGCTCACGGCTGGCGGCACCCTCTGGGAAGACCACGACGTCGTCTCCCTCCTCGAGCAGCCGTCGGACGCGGGCGGCATCCGTGTCACGGTTCCCGGACAGCGCGACGGCCGTGGCACTACTCGGCGACGAGACGAGTTCCGAGGATGTCGAGTCGCTGCCATACGTGACGCAACATACCTTGCGGCCCAGCGCGGCGGCGAGCACGACGGGGTCGAGCACGGTGCGCTGGTTGCACACGAAGAGGACCCCCTGACGACGGCCCTTCTTGGGCGGCGGCGGCGGCGGATGGCCGCGCACCACCACCCTGACGCCCGCGAGCTTGTAGGCGTAGAAGACGGCGCGCGGAGGGAGGCGCCGTGTGACGTGCACGCGGACGAGCGCCAGCGCGAGGCCGAGCGGCATCCACAGGAAGGTGAGCAGCGTGTTGACGTCCGTCGGGCGGCGCACGAGGCGGCCGTCGTGGAGGACGACGCGGCTCTGCAGCTGGTCCCTCGGTACCACGCGGTACTTCCGCCGCGTCACGATGTATGCCTCCTGCAAGCATTCGTGACGATTCCATTGTGTCAGTTGCAGCTTCGTTCGATCGGCGGTAAACGAAGAGAGATCTAGCGATTTGAAAACATAACGATTGCGCCTTGCGCGGTCGCAGGGTCGTTTACTGTTCTTCAACTTATTATTCGCAATGTAATCATACAGTGCACGACGGTCGACTGCATGAGTGCGCGGTGTTGCTTTCCCGGTTGCCCCGCATGCAGCGCGACGGTAATGGTCCCTGTCCCGCAATCTGGTTCGTTGAGATCACCCACAGGAAGTGCGTTGAGATCAGAGCTGTTGAACCTGGTTCGTTGCGGCGTCACTTTCACGGTTTGCATGCTGGTGTGTCATCTGCTTCTGCTAGGAAGGTCAGATATGGAGCTAATTCTAGCTACCGTGCAATCTCAGCATTGAGACCTCTAATTGATCGGATCTCACTCCCAAAGGAAACGCTATCAATTCTCTTCCGAGACATTCAGGACCAGTGCCAGCAAAGCGATCTCGTCGCGAAGCAATGCGGCATTGATTTGGCACAAATCTAATCCGCAGATCCGTTCTTCGATGATCTCTATCCACACACAACACAGCTTTTAATCTTGTTGGCCTTAATTGGGATAAGAGAGGTATTCTGAAGAGAAGCTGGACCTGATCGCTAAAGTCTGAAACTGTACAGTAGAAGTTTGTCTGAACTAAAACGGACGGAGGAAATGCCCAGTCGATGTGTCTGAGACTACCTGAGATCTATAGGTCCGGAAATGCATGGTACATTTGTACAGCACTTAGCTATCGTCGTGTCACCTAATTCCATTTTCTGCGTGCATGATGCTAACAAGGTCAACTTTGTACAGCCAAATTGTGCGCCATCACGTACGCATGCAAGCAGAACTCACAATGTCCATAGATAATGTTATTGATCTAACGAAAGAGCTGATCAAGAGGCTATACGTACCTTGCAGATGGACATGAAGTCGAAGTCGCTCTCCCGGTCCCCCATCCCGACGTCCGGCAGCGCGTCGCCGAACTCCCTCATCACGGCCTGCCTCTTGTGATCGCCAACAAGCACCCCGGGCTCCGCGACGAAGCCCGTGGCCCTCCCCGACGCGTCAACCTCAAGCTCCGTGCCGATGACCACGTCGGCGCCGAGGAACTCCCTCGCGAACGGCTCCACCATGACCCTGGGGCTCGCCGTGACGACGCACCTCCTGCCGAACGCGCCGAACACGCGCCACCCCTCCGGGTGCACGTCGCCGGCGTAGAACCTGGGGAGCACCGCACGGGCCACGCGCTCGATGTCCTCGATCCTGAGCCCCGCCACCGCGACGTAGAGCAGCGCGCGCACGGCCAGAGGCTCGGAGAAGGAGACGTAGGTGAGGTACACGAAGGGTACGGACGCGAGGAGGGCCACGGCGCGGAGGAGGCTGCCAGCCTCCAGCGCGATGAGGAGGTAGTACGGGAACGCACTGCGGGACAGCAGCAGAGTGCCGTCGAGGTCCGCGGCCACCGCCTGGCGCGACCGCCCCTCCGTGGCGCACTGCTCGATCGACCTGAACCTTCGAGCCACCGCCATGTTGCTGTGTGCTTATGTAAACAGAGATACTACCAGATATGGAACGGTGAACACGAGCTTGAGTGTGGCAAGGACGAGATATATATAGTGTACAAGCTTTGACATCCAGCGAACGCCACGGAGACGTATTCTTTTCTGGAGAAACTGCGGCGGACATTCTTCTCTTGTGAGATCAACTGGACAATTGTACTGAAACGTCCGCGCGACGACGGGCAGGCGGTCCACAGCGATTTGCGAATGTTGCCAGCTCGTTCGATCCAGATAAATTTTCAGTGAGGTGTTTCTTGATAATCTTAATGGGACACCTGTCGTATTGAATTTACTTCACTGATTGGTTGGTACTGTGAGATCCAATGGCGACATTCCTGTCTTCCATGTACTGGATTTGGATCCAATCGTGGCGGTTGCTTTTCTATATGGCAAATGTTCATTTATACGAATCTCAAGAAAAAAATGATTCTTTTACTTTCTAAAAAGCAAAAACACTAAAATAATTAATAATTATTATAATATTTAAATTAAAAAGAAATCAATAAGTTATGAAAAGTTGCATGTGTTGTATATTAGGTAAGTGATTATTTTAAAAATAAATGTCATCATCGAAAAGAAAATTGCTTCTTAGAAAAAAAATTCACCGAAGACATTACATGCATTATCTTTTTGCCTTCCAAAATTCGACGATTCAAATTGATTTGGAGTTTTACGTTCTAAGAGATGAAAGCAGAGGAGATGGTGTACGAACTCAAGTATGTAGGATTCCACCAAGAGATAGACTACATCTTCATCGCAATGAGAAACAGTCACTGATTTGCAGAGCAGCAACTGTCACTCGACGTTTGCAGTGCAGCAACTTTCACTCGACGTCTCCACGACTCCACCCAAGGCTGACGAGGATCTCAGTTGACACGGACGAGAGCAAGTGTGGTGGCTGGTGCCCCAATCCTACGCCTGGACCAGGAGAGCATCCACCGTTGAATCCCATCAATTAATCCTAGCGGTGGCGCACATTCCTGCCTCGCATGCGTACACGTAAAAGCTAAACGGCCCACGGAGGCCCACGGAAATCTTGCCGCCATATACAGCAAGCAGCCTGCACCAGTTTCTAAGCCTCGACCATGTCACTGTGCATAGTGGGCTGTGTTCGCTCAACCAGTTGACCGAGCCAACTCCTGCGCTCCGGATTTTCTCTCGTTTTCACAAACACGAGGACACACTCCTCGGTCCTACTGACACGCTAGTATTGGAATCTTGAAATCATCTTCAGGAGCTACAAATTCTATAGGTCTAGGTTTACAGGGGCCCGTAAAAATCCTACACGGTACCGTGTCTAAATCTTCAGTCACCGTATGCAGTTGAATACGGATACAAACTATCTAGACATCGGAAACAACTTCGTAACTTCAGACAAAGATTGAATAGCTTTCCGCGTGTGGTGGATTCGATCTTTCACACAACGACATCGTCTCAGATGCTGTGGATTTCGTCTAGCTGGTAGCGAGACTTGCCAGCACCGGCGCCACACAAGCAGGATGGACATGCTGACTCTGACGTGGCGTGGATCAGGAATGTGGTGGAACAGCTGAGGTGGAAAAGAATTCTCTGTTCTCTTGCTATACCCAATAATTGTGCTTCTGGATAATCTTTATGTATCACAATACACCACCCACGGATAATGAACTATGATATACGTGTGGCACGTGTAAGCGACACAACTTGCAAACGCTTCTTTCGATCCGTTCGCTATCTACGCTGCGCCGCGAAAAGCGATCGCGTTGCATCATCTGAAGTTAATCGTCAGACGTCAATCAGCGTGTGCTATTCCATCAGCGGAAAAGGGCCAGGGCAATGGTAATTATCTCCAGGATTGACCCTGATTCGTCATCAGCCTGAAGTGATCCGTGAACAGGACCCAAGCAGCTAGCCAGCTACAGGATTCTGCATTAAAGAAAACCAACGTACGGAGCATGTTTGTATCTGTGACAGACCGCCTCTATCCATTACAGTATCTTATCGTTACTCGACGAAACGAGGACTAACAATACACTTAAGTACAATAAAAATATAATATAAATAGTTGTTTAAGTTACAAACCAGAGTTTTTCAAAGCATGAAAGCGAACGAATTTTATTTAAAACTATTAGAGATTCCTAGATTCTAAGTTTAAGTTGACATCGAACTCATACGATGTACTTTTTAGCAGCACACAAGAGCTCAGCGCAGCGAACAAGGCTCCCAACGGACAAAGCTATCCTCAAGGGTCGCTCCTGCCGGTTGGTTCAGAGGAGGGAAAGAGAGGTCACCTGCAAAACAAAACCACAAAGAGCCACGCCCTGAGCATTCGAATGCTCAGCAAGTCTTACCCATCAACATGGCTAACTGCAGCTGACTCCAAAAGATATGACAAGGCCGATTCACATGGAATAGCTGTTTGCAAAAAGCAGCGCTAACAGTGGATTTTTAATTTCAAGTTTTAGCAGTAAATTAGGTGCAAGAAAAATAAATTTAATTTGCATTATCAACTACTACAATCATGATTGCCAAACAATTTATAGTGAACATAACCAGCAAATCAGAATACTTTCTCATTTAACTGTTATTTCACTTCTTAACTACGATATGGCACACTGAAACAAGTGGTACTCATTACTGTGAGGGGCAATGATTTGAATTGATTTACATCCAGCTGGAGAAATCTGATTACACGACACGTACGCACTTCCAGAAAGTCGTATGTGGCAACCTTTCACACCAATAATATATAGTACCGGTCCGATGCTCAGCTCTCCTAAACAGTGGTCCTCCATGCGATAAACTCACCGAGTCTATCCATAGTTAGCCTCAAAGCTCTCCCTTCTAATCATCTCCAGAAGAGAGCTTCGGTTATGTCCAGTCACTACGCATATTGGGCTACATCAATTTTCTGGAGCCCATATAGCAAGTATGTAATCAGTACTGTTCAAACTTGCTCAATAGGGTCGACAACGGTACGGTCCTTAATCGACACAGACAGGACTACGGCACACAGGACTCCCTTCTTATTGCCAACCTATACTTCCTTGTCCGGTCTCAATTTATTATTTCTTATAATCTCATAACCAACCTCACCCTTTTAGGCTCTTATAATCCAACCTCATCAAATCATGTGATACCTTTGAACCAGAGATAAAACCTATAGCTCTCGCGAGTGGAGTTACCAATCACTCGACTTATACCGTTAATTAAAACTCATAGCCTAGTTTTATATCGTGATACCTGTACCAAAGACACTGTCATAGATAAAGGGTACTATTATGCGATCTAGGTTTCAATCAATTCCTAGAAACCTAATGCACAGTACATAATTCATATACTATATGGTGGTGATAAAATATAAAACAGTTAAAATAAAGTTAATGCACCGAGGTTTGTATGGGCTTTGCTCAAAGTTAGAATTTTCGACAAACGGAGCATCGTCGAACTCTTCCTCGGCAACTTCGGGTCCTAGACATGAAATGATATGCAAAGGATTGAATTAGGCCAATTTTTTTTAAAAGTCAAAGATTCGAATTTAAATCACATGCGATGATAGTCTTTTATAAAATAAAAGTGACCAGAAATTTTAGTTATAAGGTCCATTTAAAATATTTTTCATAAAAGCAAAGTATAATTTGAGTTTTTTTCAATAATAACAGGGAGATTATAACTATTTTTGACAAATTTTTAGAATTTATTGAAATCAAATGAATTTATAATGAGTTAAACACCATTTATACACAATAAATCATTTATAAAATTATTTTTGTTGAAAATAAATATGAAACTTTGCAGAACAAGAAAGTTGGACTAAATAAACAGAAAAGTAAATTTTTCTAAATTTAATAATGCCAAGGAAGAATGATAATGCATTAATGAATTATTTTGTAATCTGATTTAAATAAATTATTTTCATGCATAAAATAAAAATTTGTTAGCTTTAGAATATATTTATAGATAAGAGGATCCTAACAAAATTTATTTCACAATTTTCTGAGTTAGGATGAATTTTTTACGAATTTTACAACTTGAAAGCATTTTTTAGCAATTACAGTAATAAATTAATTCGAAAAAATATAAAAGTAAACTAGCCCGGTGGGAAAACGAATGAGGGAGAGAGAGATGGCCGGGGAGGGGTTGGACACGGCGTCTCTACGTGTCCGCGCGAGGTTCGGTCGCCACAGCGCTCGCTGTCGGAGGTTGGAGGAGCTGCACCGCTGACAGGTGGGCCCCACAGGATTTTCTTATTTTCCTGATTTTTCGATGATTTTCCGATCATTTAAAGGAGAAAAATTCATTTGGGCCTTTTGCCTTTTGAATAAAATTTTACAAAAATTTCTAAAATTTAATTCTTTGCAATATTTTTAATAAAAGAATTTTATTTCACAATATTGCTTTAAAAAGTTTTGAACTCATATTTGAAATTTGAATTCTAATTAAAGTCAAAAATTTGTTTGAATTGTTTTAGAGCTCGGTTCCGAAAATTTGAATTTGACAACGTTTTTTGTTTAATCAAAACACGAAGTGTTACAGTATCAACGTATGAAGCCCATAGGCCGTAGCACATCATGCAGAGTTGGGCTGGTCATGGAAGGTTCTGAACTCTGATGCCGCTGACTAAAAGAGCCACACAACAACGACGACGAAGACGCGGCGACAGGGAGAGCGGCAGCTTTTCGCTCAAACCGCCACCAACGCTGCGGCCCGCGGATCCGTGTCACCCGCGAGCGCGACGTGACCGACGCGCTGGGCGGGCCGCGGGAGCGCGAGAAGATAACAGCGGATTGTTACGGCTATGGTGATCGTTGGGCCGCGCAGGCGTCGCGTGCGCGAGCAGAGTGACCGCGTCCGTCGGCCGTCGAGGAGAACGACAAGGCGCGCAGGGTCCAGGGTGAGGTGATTTCGAGCCGGCGCGACGGGGAAATTGCCGAAACGGGGGATGCCGGGCGTGCCGAGAGTGACGGCACGGCAAGAAGCTGTTGCCGCGAGTACCGTTCCGCTGCGCCTGCTCAGGTTCGATCATTGCAGGAGCATGGGATGAGGACGTGTGTGTCGTCGGAGCGTTGGCGCCGGACGCATAGCTCCCGGGCCCTTGGTGCTGCAAAAGTGCAGAGCGAGGGTCCACAGGACGAGACCACATTAACTTGCTAGGCTTTCTGTTACTCTACAGATCAACCCAGAGGAGCGCCGATCTTACCATTGCAGCAAGCACTCTGAACTCGCAATTCTGCGCTTTCTGAAGATAAGATGAGCCACGGTAGACTGGGTGAGAGACTGGTGTAGACTGACTGGAAAATATCTCGCGATAGTTTGGTGGCACCGTGGAGCTTTTCTGTTGTCAGCTCTCCGATGCACTGTTCTGCGGGGACGCGATCAGTGAGGTGGTCCGATTCGTCACGTACGCGCCACTAGACTACACATGTTTGGTGCCGCACATGAAGCGCTTTCCAAGTGCCAGGCACTGATTGTGGCAGTGCAGCCTAATTTGAGTTCCCTTACGTTAAACGATTTATCCCTTCCGGGGAATATATCGCGACAGGGCAACCGGAACGGCTCGCCGGTGCATAAATATCCTGCCTGCACGCAGATTCTACTTCAAAATTCTGCGTTTTCCCTTGACGGCCATGCGAAATCTAGGCGCACCAATAACTAGCCAACCAATCAATCAATCAATGTTTGGACGGGCGCGTCGCTGATTCTCAGCCGTCGAAAACCTCTACTCAGACGTAGTACTTGTACGTATTCCACTCTCCCGTGCATGATCGATGCATCTGCTAGTGCAGTTTTCCTTGTGCCGGCATGACGTGAGCTGTGTGTATGCGCTGGCGGCGACGACAGGGACGTTTTCGTCGGCCTGGAAATAAACGGTGATCATGGAACAGACTCTACGGCGCCGAATGTTGGACCACCGCGGAACATAGTAGGCTGTGGATGACGACACGACTAGGTTTCTCGTACAGTACACGGTATGCGGTTACCTTTCTGCTGCGGCGAGATATTTCTTTACTACTGGGAGATACGGAGTATAGTATGTGCCCATAGTCAGTAGATACCATGTGTTGTTAACAACTGCGGCAAATGGCGCCATGTTGCGGGCAGTCGTGCGCGGCCGGACAAACACCCTCCGTGCATCGTTGAAAGCAGCAGCTGCCGAGACGGATTCAATCGCGTGAACCACCGGGAAAGACCCCGTTTTACTGCTGGATTCGTCGTGTTGCTTGAAACGGACACCCTTGGGTTGGGGCTTGGCGTTGCCATTATTTGTGCCGACCCGAAGCGTGCCGTCCGTCTGATGAAATGGTGACGACGGTGACTGCCCGAGGAGGTGGAAAATCAGTTTCCCCAAGAAGAGAAGATCAACTCCGATTTCACCACTCCCAGCTCCCGGCTAACGGGGATCCAGCTCGCGCACGGCTGCACCTCCGGCTGCCGCGCTCATCCCAATGCACGCGGACGACACGCCTGGGCCTGGCGCTGCCCAGTCCCAGCGCCCCACAGGCCCCAGCTGCTGCTCACCAATTCCCCATGTGCCGCGCGTGGACGGAGGTGACGAAGGAAGCGTCCAGGGCCTCCAGGCTCCGTCCGTTGTCCCCGCCACCCGCCGGATCATCCACGCCTCCGCCACCCGCCGTCCGATCTCCAAGAAAGTGCCGACGCGCTTGTCCGTGCCGACCCGTACAAAGCGAGCCCAGGTTGGGAACGACTCTGGCGCCGCGTCACTCGCTCGCCCGTCCCGTCTGTTCAGTGTTCAGCCGCGATATTTTCTCGTCGCCGTTCTTACCGTTTCGGCGGCTAGCGGGGGAAGGCATCGCGTCGCGTCGGCCTCGCCAACTTCACGCAGGCGGGGCCGAGGAGCGGTCGCCATCGGAGGGTGACGCACGGGCTGGTTACCGCCGCCGATCGGCTGCCAATCACACAGTTCCTTGTTTATTGGCGGCTCACCAAGGTACAAAACCGATTAAAATCGGTCGGTTTTCACGGTTTTTTGAAACCAATTTGGTCCGCAATTTCGTTTTAAAATTTTTAAAAATTTTAAAAATTTGAAAAATTCGAAATATCGAAAACTGGTAAAACCGGTGGGTTTCAAAATTTGAAATCTCAAACCATAAAAACCGAATAAACCGACCGATTTACTGTTTAAATTTTAAATTTTTGATTTGAAGAGCGGTTTAAACAAAATCATAAACCCTGCGGCTCACTCGTCTGCTGGTTTCTCACTCGTCGACTGGTTTGGGACAGTTGATATTGTAAAGAATAGAACGGGTTAGCTTAAATTATGTTTTCAATAAACTTAAAAATATTCAGATGCAGTGTTCCAGTCGTTAGTGGGTGGTCTTACATTTGCATTCATATGCCATGATACAAGTTGTGCGATTCTTCAGTTTCAACTTGCATTTATATAGTGCTGCATGTTATTTTTAACTCATCAAGAGAAACAAATCTAGCTATGGCCGCAATTAACTTTCTCAAGGAATGGGGGAAAAATAAAGCACACAAGACCTTGTATAGAATTTTTCTATACAAATCCTTAGCACAAACACAGTTGGAGAGATAGTCTCAAAAAAAAAAAAACACAGTTGGAGAAATTTTACAAACATGGGTTCATCTGGTTCTGAAAGGATCTTGACATGAAATGTATAGAAATTTTCTAATGCAGCTCTGTACAAGAATGAGCCCTATAATTTTTTTTTTACAAAAAGAGGCAAAAGCACTGCCTTTTGATTACTTAGAGGAAGAAATATTTGAAATTCATATACTATGTCCCGTGATTTTTAAAATCACCCGGAAAATAACAACGCTAGTATTTTATATGTTCTTTTTCAATACCATACTAATCCAGATTTGTCCTGGTATATGACTTTTTGAAGTTACTTTTTTTTTTACTCGTACAAACAAATACGGAGTATAGTACAGACTACCGAGTACAGTTGTGATCTTCACACAAAGTGACTGGCATCACACAACCCCACTACTCCACTAGGGACGACGGCTACCGATTCACGGGCCGCGTGAGGCTGACCGCGACGGCCCCCCGGATCCTTGATTAAAGCACCACAGCCCTTTCCCCTCTTTTCCACGCCTTGATTCGAGCCAGACCCGCTTCGCCTCCCCCCCTGCGGAGTGCGGACAGGCCAGCCGGGGGCGCTCGTGAGACATCGCAAAGATCATGGGCTTCCAGGTCGCGGCGGTGGCGCCATCTCCGTGCGCTCGCTCCTCCGCCTCGTCGTCGCCTTCCACGTCCTCTTGCACCGGCCTGGCGAGATCTCGGTCACCTGTTAACTGGGGAGCCGGTGTAACGGTGCGGCGACGGCCGGCACGGACTGCCGCAAGGTGCGCGCTGAGCGCCAGCTTGGATGGCATGGGACCCGGGGACGCAGAGTTCTTGAGGAGGATCGAGGAGCTCGCGGCGGCGGCCGGGTTGCAGCCGGCGGGCGCGCCCGGCTACGGGTGGCCTGGGACCGTGGAACGGAGCGCGAACAGCGTCGGTCTGCCGCTGTCGCTGCGGATGCTAAAGCGGAAGAAGCAGCAGCAACAGCAACGGGAGGTGGCGCAGCAGCCGCGGTGGGACGAGCGGCTGCCAGGCTCCGCCGGGGAGTCCGTCGGCCGCGCCTTCTCCTCCATGGTGCTCATCGTGCGGGAGCTGCAGAGCTTCGCGCTGCAGCACATGCGCGACGCGCTGCTCTGCGACGACCTGCAGGGCGTGCTGGCGCGCGTGCATGGCGAGATCCACGCCTCCTTCGTCTGGCTCTTCCAGCACATCTTCGCCGGCACCCCCACCCTGATGGTCTCGCTCATGCTCCTCCTCGCCAACTTCAGCGTCCAATCGATGGGCAACAGCGTCGCCGCGGCCGCGGCCACCATCCCGCCCGCTCCGCCCGCAGTCACGGTGCTCGAAACCCAGCACGCCGAGCCGTCGCGCCCGCTGTTCGACGCGGGTTCCGTGAAGATGTTCTCCGTCGGCCGGACGGCGTCGGTCGGCGGGAACAGCGGCGGTGGCGGCAAGGCGCGGCCCGTCGCGGGCGCCACTGGCGACAGCCGGTCGGACGAGTCCTTCTATCGGCTGGGCCGCGTGGCGCCGGAGCAGTCGTCGGCGCCGGCCCGGACGGGTGCAGGGGAGGCCGTCCCCGATGCCCCCGACGCGGACGACCAGGCCTTTTGGGAAATGATGGTCTCAGAAGCTTCGAGAATGCAGGCCAATTCCCGTGCCGAGGAGTTGGGTGATCCTGACGTGTTGGCCAACCTCGTCGCGCCTGTGGAGGCGGAGCTGGAGACGGAGGACCAGGCCGAGCACGTGCGGACGCGGCAGAGATACGAGAAGGCCGTCTCCGAGGAGCCGAACAACTCGCTCATCCTCTCCAACTTCGCGCAGTTCCTCTACCTCGTGCAGAACGATCACGATCGGTACGTTCCCTCGCCCACGCTCACCATCCGTTCGACGTATTGACAGCCACCGGTTCGCTGACGGATTCACGATCGTGTTCATCGCAGGGCGGAGCACTACTTCGAGCGGGCGGTGCGCGCGGAGCCGGCGGACGCGGAGGCGCTGAGCCGGTACGCGACTTTCCTGTGGAAGGCGCGGAACGACCTCGCCGCGGCTGAGGACACGTACCAGGAGGCCATCGCGGCCGACCCCGGCAACTCGCACCACGCCGCCGCCTACGCGCACTTCCTCTGGAACACCGGAGGTGAGGACACATGCTACCCTCTCGATTGACGCGCTCGCGCACCGGCACCGCAGTGGCCGGGGATCAACACGAGCCGGCCCAAAACAACCATAACGACTCGAAAATATTCAACCAATTCAAGAAGTCAAGTTCTTGCAGCATGCGCGGGGGCGGCCACGCGGCGAGACGCCTAGGCCACGGCATTTCCATCCATGGCGCGGGCGGTGGAGTGGAGCTGACACATGAGATCTCCCCTCGTTACTTTAGACTGATCAGAAGTGTGCGTGCGTGTGTCGTGCCGTGGGCAGTGGAGTGGAGTGCGTTGCGTTCCAGGGGACATGGCAATGGTGTGGTGCTTCCTCCATCGTTCCGGGATTCAGGATTCAGGCAATTGGAGCTTTTGGCCGGGAATGGAGAAGACTGCGCGTCTCGGATCCCGGCGAGCTTGTCAAGGCCAAACGGCGGCCCGGTGGCATGGACGGCTGTAGAATTGTGGTGGCGCAGTGGAGAGGAGTGCGACGAGGCGGCATGGATCATGGATGGGTGGTCCGTTGAGTTGTGTATAGTAGGAGTAGCAACTTGCATCCTGTAATTATGTGGAGTACTAGATGTGAAAACGGGTGAAAAATAAACTCGGCGAATAATAAGAGGATCATTGTAAAACCCGGTGCAATCTGTCTCGGATCTCGCGTGTTCCTGCCACCAATGCTCCTTGGGACTGATATTGGGGATCCCAAGTTCGCCACAAGCTCAGGCCGTGAGCCGAGGTGCGGGAGAGAATGTCGTCTGTCCACGAATTGACTACAGGAGTACGAGTAGCTTGTTGCTTGGGCTCGAGGAAGTTGCGCTTTTCACTACTCAAAAAGTACCGGCGCACATGCTCCGGCTATGGCGCTCACATGAAGGCGGCACGAAGCGGAGCAGGACCGCAAAACTACCGGTGGCGCCATTGAAGAAGGCTGGTCGTACTTCTGTGCTCCGGAGGCCGCGTAAGCACAAGAGGTTTCTATCGTCCTCCCGGGCGAGTTGTGGCCCGTCCATTCCACGTGCTTTTTTTTTTTTTTACCTCTCAACCTATTCTGATACAGTTGTAGTATCTGCTCATATGCAACGCATACACACATTCACATCAACACCTTTACATACGACTAGACTTACATCTACACCTAGTACTGAAGATCACGTCTTTTGTTGAGATCATCGAAATCTTCGAGACTTCGACGTGCAACGGGAGCGTCACCTCCTTTTGTGCCTCCACGCACTGAAAGGCATCATCTGAAATTTATTTGAGAACGAACCCAATGAGAACACTCGAGTGCGATTCCAAAAAATCGAACCCGAGCGGGCAATGTGCGCACCGGCCACGCTAGCAACTCGAGCTCACGCTGGTTCTCCCATTCCATGCGCTCGATCCACCGGAAATGGCGTGGTACACAGGAATGTCCTCTCGCAGAGCGCTAATCGATGCAGGTCCCCTGTAAACAGATCCCTTTGAAACTATGGCACAGGCCCGTAAACTGATGAATGGGTGAGGATCCATGGAAATCTGAAAACATAAAACCCATTCTGACCCGTTATTTATGCAAACCAACCCAATCTAACCCAAAAATTATATAAATTCATTTCAACCCTTCAAAAGTTAACCCATTTCTAAACTCAACCCAAAAACTCCGTTTCCACCCAACTCATTAGCAGCCATAGTCACAGCACAACCGTTTCTTCAAAAGATATTTGTCGGGATTGTGTACCTCGGGTACTTGACGGTCTGCACTCGTACGTGTAAGACCTCGAGTTAGAGGTCGAACGGCAGCGTTCGGGCGCGCGGTCCGACCCCCAAGGCGATATACGAAAGCCACGTCAAGACACGAAGACGCCGACCTCCGAAGACCGACCCCCGAGGAGACCGACCCCTAGGAGGTAGGTACGGCATTACGACGTATTTACTCCGGCGGTCAACCGCCGACCGTCCTGACGAGACGGGATAAGTTTCACCACGACGACACTCTAGTAGAAGTGACAGCAGTCAATGGACAAGACCCGACGGTACTGTGGCTGACACAACAGTGTCGGACAGGCGCTACAGTGTCCGCTGCTGCGTGCGACGCGACGGACCACGCTCGCGCATGAGCAAAACGAATGATGACGACGACAGTGAGGGACCTACCTGTTAGCGAGATGACAGGATCGCGTAGGGCCCACCATCCTGTAACCCCGAACTGCCCTATATAAGGAGGGCCGGGGAACGATAGAAAAAGAGAAAGAGAACAGAAAAGAAAACGAGTAGTAGAAAGAGAGCAAACACAACCCGTTTTTAGAGCTCTCGCATCTCTTCTCGCGAGCAACCCCACTCATACATGCTCCGAGCACTCTCGATCCACACCGAATCCTCTCGCGAAGAGAGAATCCGAACCCTTTGTACTCTTATCATCGAGATAATACACTCCCTAGACGTAAGGTATTACACCGATCGAGGTGGCCCGAACCAGATAAAAAACTCTCTTAAGTCTCTTGTAGACTAGATTATATCAAATACAAAGACACACCACCTCTGCAATTGTATTTTCGTATTGTGCTGGTGGTCAGAACACCGAGAATATTAACCAGATTTTCACGGGCGCTGCGTGTCGAGCCACAGTCGGCATCGGCCTTTCCTTGACTGTACATTGAGAGAAGAAACCCGGGGTTGACACGAAACCAACAAATCGCCCTCGTCCACCGACCTGCTCACTCACTGGCCGGCCAATCGATATATTCTTGCCCGGGCTCCGGATCACGGGATAGAGTACAAGACAGAAGCTGTGCGGCCCCAGCATTCCTCAGTCACTGCCCCCACAGTTTTAGTTCCTCACGCGATGGGTTATCGGTTATCCATCAGGCAGGCGCTGTGATATCCGGCTAATGCACCAAGAGCGCGCGGCCAAAATCCGGCATGGAGGCGGACGGGACGACCGGCGCGGCGGTGTGCGCTTCCGCGAGCGATCGTTCGCGGGTCCTGGACGGCACATGTACGTGACGCGACCTGCTGGGGCGGCCAGGGGGCCATGCGCGTCGGCACGAGCTTGCAGATGCCAGCGCTGGCAGGCACGGCGGCCTGTGCCCGCTGTACCGTGAATCTGCTGGACAAGTGTGGTCTGTTCGGTTGCACCTGATCCTATCGACAAGGGCCGATGTTCCCCGTCACGTCAAGATCAAGCTTGACTTGTGACGTGGGACTCTGCGCGCGCTGAATGATCTGATCGACGCGCCGGATCAGGGGCCAAAACCAAGGTTCGTGATTTGGAGTAGCGTCCAACGGAAAGCGTCCACTGACGCCGGATTGATTAGTGTGTGCTGTGTACTGGTAGCAGGCAAAACGCTGGTGAGGAGAAAAGGTTCTCCGTCCCATGACGGGTACCATGGCATAATCGAAAGACGCACATGGTAGTGCGGTCGTACTCTCCTGCTTCGAGGCTATCCTTAGATAGGCTCAGCGTTTTCACGTGTACACATTCGGAGCATGTGGCTAGTCAAGTACTCCAACTACTTCCGTTTTAAAATATAATTTTTTTAATTTAAATAAAATCAATTTTTAATTTTTATTAATAATATTTTAATGTAAAAATATATTTTTTTTATAAAAGCTTAGTTCTTAATAAATTAAAAAAATTAATTTTATACGATAAAATATTATTAATAGTTAAAATAATAAAAATTTAACTTTAATTAAATATAAAATGTTTATATTTTAAAACGGAAGTATTGGAAGGACGGAATGAAGCATTGAAGCAAAAGCCAGTCGCCCAGTCCGGCCACTCGGCCACTATGTGAGCCAATACCAACAAGCCCGAGGCCTAGAAGAGGCTTCGATTTCAGAAGTTATGGCCTTGCAGCCCAAGCAATCTCTGGTCATTGTCCTGTTCTAATGGGCTCCAGCCCAGCACATCGATGTAATCTTCGTCTATCTTCATGGCGAGGGTTCCAGCTCCCGCTGGAAGGAGAAATTGTTTGGGCAATTGGGCCCCAAAGAAGCGAGGAACTACTGCGAGTTCGTTCGTTCCACAACCGAATGTGGTGCGCGCAGCACTGTCCGTTTCTAATGTTTATCACATTTTTTTATTATAGTAAAATTTACGTAATCGAAAAAGATACGGTGCATTCTTCGTATTCGAAATGGCTCAGTATATGAAATACTCAAGAGTTAGCTTTGGTTCGGACCGCCGTCGAGACGTAATACCCTACCAGAAGAGGGCGAGATCAAATCGTATAAATTCAAGAACACGAGTATAATGGCGCAAAGATCTTGGTTCGATCAAAAACTCTAGCACGCGTGAATGTGGTTACAGTGAAATGGCTTGAATCTAACTTATAGACTAGCGTCTCCGGTGCCCTCTTTATATAGGGCCAGACCGGAGTTACATAGCTTGACGCCTACAGAATCGTGTGACCCTCCTGACGGATAGGGCCACGGTCTTCTGTGGTTTTGATCTTCTGGCGCCCGCTGGCGCTGGAGCAGATAGTCGGCGTCCTTCGTTCGTTCTTCTGTCCACCGCAGGGAACACAAGTAACTTTACCGTTTGGTTTTACCGCTCGTACTTTACCTTCCGCCGGATTGCTTTACGTGCTTCTGAAATGCTTTATCGCCCCAGCCTGATTGATTTACCGCCTTCTGAGCTGCTTTTTCTTCTGCTGTACGTCGTCAAGAATCTCTGTGTGCATCAGGTTTGGCCGTTGGAGTGGTGGCCGGCCTTCGGATGGGCGGCTAATGTCTTGTCGTTGTTCAGTCCCGGCCTTCGGGGGTTGGAACTGCGTTAGTAATTCTGGTGCAGGTGTTGAAAGCGGTCGGCTTGGGTCCCCTAACCCCTGGGCCGGGTCGTCGTTTTTTATTTGATTAAGTCATTCATGGGCTGTAGATGGGCCATAGGCCATATTTCGCTGATGTGCCTTCACTTAGAGGCCGAATCTGTAAGTAGCCGAGGTATACTATCACGACAATCACCCAATCACCGAATCAGCATGACGCAAGCTGAAGCGGAAGGGCAACGCCACTGAACATTCGGGTGCTATCACACGTCCATCAGGTAAGGTAAGTGCCAAATCAACTGTTCTGCCGGTTTTATCATCTACTCCTTCCGTTCTTAAATAATATCATCATTGACTTTAAATTTCAACTTTAATCACTCATTTTATTCAAAAAATTAATTCAAATATGTAAAATTTTGAACCGTGATTCAAATACATTTGATGATAAAGCAAATTATAATAAAATATATAAAATTTATCATAATTTTTTGAATAACACGAATGATCAAAGTTAAAGTTTAAAGTCAACGGCGACAGGAGAGTAGTATGGATTCCGTGCCCTGGAGAAGCAAGCTCAGTTGATCCTCAATTGCTCATGACTATTAAGCCGAAAGCATGTGTAAAGGCTTCATCTCACCTGATAGTGCCGTAGCTAGCGATACTCCTAGCAAGTAGGTTGGTGAAGAGCACTACCACTGCGCAGCTGGGATTTCTGAACCAACCGATCCAACCAAAAAGAGAAAGCAAAGTTACTTGCACTGGTCGCGAGCAATCATTCTTAGTGGCAAAGTGGTTTTGACTTGCGCTGCTAACCGGTGACTAGAGTCGCTGCCACAAAGTGCGCCAAGTCTGTCTTGCAGTGCGATAAGCTTCACATCTTTTGATCAAGCTCGGGTTCGAGCTCAATCGCCACACGCTGCTCGAGTGAACTTCTGGCACTCGTAAGTAGCGTCTGTCTCTAGAATTAGTCCTAGAATGTTTTTGTATTACTACTAGCTTATCATGAACACACAGCCACTACCTGATGGCCATGCATATGCACGTCCCTTTCCGTCAGGAGGCTGGGGAAAGGGCAGCTACGCACTCTACTGCTCTTATCTGGGAACCGATTCCGTCGAAAGCTAGCTTGAGTGGATTTTAGGCAGGATCTGCGCCATATCTGAAAGACTGGAATCCATGGAAGACTTTGATTTATATCTCCTAGTCTATATATGCTAGCTTATTATAACTTTGTCGCCATTCACGACTGTTCCTCTCAAAATCTCTGAAATATTACATGCGTTATCACTGCAGGGAAGGAATTAAGTCCTATTTTGGATGTGTACCAGGGCGTAAAAAGATGGATTGCAACGCTTTCGTTCCCAAATAGACGAAAAGAAAAGGGGGAATAAAACTTCAGTGGTTTCATATCACGATATGCCTGAACAAGACAGGACCGCATTTTTCGGGAGCCCACGACGTGGATTGATTAATGGTCACTAAACTATAGTACTCGATCCGATGTCATTCCGACAGTATGATTTAGCCTTTGGCCAGTATAAAATACTCCTACCTGTCTAGAACGAGGAGAAATGAGGAACGGAGACATGCAAGACGATGGACCATGGACACCTACGGAGAGAAGGAGTCGACAGATCTTAGCCGCACGTCTAATCACGAATTATAATCATAATGCTGGCCGGTATCTATCCGTCTAATCTACCTTCATAGCCTTTCGGAAATTCGAATCTGAAGAGGAGCTCGATCGAGTGTGCTCTCGCTCAGTGCTCTCCACCTCGTGGAGTCTTTGCCCGAGCAGTGCTGGCCTGCGGGTGTTCATGGTGGCCAGTGGGGAGCGTCACAATCGCCGGGTAAATGTTTACTAGCGGGAGAGGCTCACAGCAGCCAGCTTCGTGGCTTATGTGCAGCCGTGCAGATTATATTCCTGGTGCGCTACACCATGAAAGGCGACTATGAATGTATCGTGATGGAAGATTATATGCCCCCAAATTTGAGACATGATTAGGCACACTGGCCTGTCACAAGATTAGGGTGATTTCGGCCAAGTCGTGAATCAGTGACCACTTAAATTTAACAAAAGGCACGGTTGGACAAGCCAAAGATCTTATTGATGCAAAGCGCTTCACTGTTTGCTGGCTAGTAACAACACACTTGCAATGTCAAGTCAAATTCTTAATGTTTGGAAGAGTCATGACATAGTATATTGTGAAAAAAATTTAAATACTGTCACATAAGCATAACAAGAACCTTAAATCGATAACGAGGAACTTCAATGTGAAAAAAGAAACTTTTGAAACTTTCATAGAATTGTACCGTGTCTGCAAAAGTGTTGCATTGGACGTACTACGTGACACCTAGACGTTACACGGCAAGGTATACAACCCACTCCCACCTAAGCAAGCTTGGACGAGTCATGATGAATTAGTAATTACAGTAATTATTTGTTGCTGGTCATTAAAACATTACTAGAGTACATGAGTACTGATTTCCTTTTTTTTTAAAGAATCCTCCACATTGATTTCCTTAATGAGCTGATTCTGGACTAATTATTGCTACTGCTATGGGATGAATTCATCTTTGGATGGACATGCATTCTCTGAAGGACCCCGTCAATTCTTCAGTTGCAAATTTCTTACTACTGCTTCTCTAGAAACCATCTGGCAAACACTGTTGCAAACTAATGTCACGCCAGTTGCCGCTGACTAAAATAAACACATGGCATCCAACGGCAACAAAAACGAGGTGAAAATGGCACCGCCTGCAGCAGGGACACGAAGGCTGTGGTGTCGCATGAGACAGAGGCGGGTCTCGAGCGTTATAAAACTGGCACGCGGCTCCCTCTCAGAATCACTACTCGCTCACGCCGAAATCCTCTGGCCAGCTGGTCATGCATAACACACTGCTCTAGTCGCCGACCCCCTCGTGTTAAAGCAAGAGATACGCGTGTTCCCGCCGCTCCGGTTCTCTCAGTCTGGGCGCGGGCGAACGGGGACGACCGAGGAGACCGGGAGGGATGTTTCCCGGCGAGCAGGCGGAGGACGCCATCGTGGCGGACGCCGCCAACGGCCACGGCAAGGAGGGTGCCGAGGCGCGCGGCGGCGCGATGGGCGTCGAGGGCGGTGCCGATCGCGAGCGTGAGCAGCAGCACGGCGGCAGGTTCACCGTGAAGAGCCTGCTCTGGCACGGCGGCTCCGTCTGGGACGCCTGGTTCAGCTGCGCCTCCAACCAGGTACGTTCACGGTCACGGTGCTCGTGTGTGCCGCTGCCGTTTGGCTGTACTACGCGCGTCGCGGTTCCTGACATGGACAGCCGTGGCTGGAGCTTTAGAGACTGACGGCGTTCGCGTTCGTTCGATCGCAGGTGGCGCAGGTGCTGCTGACGCTGCCGTACTCCTTCTCGCAGCTGGGCATGGTCTCCGGCGTGCTGCTCCAGGTGTTCTACGGCCTCATGGGCAGCTGGACCGCCTACCTCATCAGCGTCCTCTACGTCGAGTACCGCACCCGCAAAGAGAGGCAAGGCGTCAGCTTCAAGAACCACGTTATCCAGGTCCGTCGCTCCCGCTCGATCCCCCTCTCGTCATGCTGCAGTTTCGGTTTCGTCTCTTTCGCCGGCTTCCTGGCGCACGGTTTCCGTGCCGCCCTCTCCGACTGCTGCTGCTGCATTTCCGCTGGTGGCGCGCGGGTTACCGGGAATTGGATGCGCTAACCATTTCCCGATCATGCGTGCGGTGTGGTCTGGAATTTCGAACAGCGAGTAGTAGAAATGATCAGTAGTGTTGCTTGTCCAACGGAAAGGCGCTCCGCTTTGCTATCTGTGCCGACCGACCTTGCCAGCCATTTCCCGAACACTAAGCGAAACGACAACGCCATCGGCATGAACCCGTTAATTTACTTGCTTCAGTTCACGCATCATCAAACTCGATTAAAATACAGCTAAATTGGAATTGTTTTCTGCCCTTGACCAGTGGTTCGAGGTTCTGGACGGGCTCCTGGGCCCGTACTGGAAGGCCGCGGGGCTCGCCTTCAACTGCACGTTCCTGCTCTTCGGCTCCGTCATCCAGCTGATCGCCTGCGCAAGGTGAGTGAAAATTATTACTCATTCTCTACTCATCTCTGTTAATGGCGGCTGTGACGGATGAACTGAGCTCACCGTGGTGGACGCCACTGGTTCATGAATGTGCCAGCAACATCTACTACATCAACGACCGGCTGGACAAGCGGACGTGGACCTACATCTTCGGCGCGTGCTGCGCCACCACCGTGTTCATCCCCTCCTTCCACAACTACCGCGTCTGGTCCTTCCTCGGCCTCGGCATGACCACGTACACCGCATGGTACCTCACCATCGCCGCCGTCGTCCACGGCCAGCTGGTCAGTGAATCCCGTCGATCCCTTTCCCTCTGCGCTGGTCATTGCTCTCCGTCTTGTCTCACAGTGATGCGCTAACGGTGATTGCTCAGCAGGTCGAGGACGTGACGCACTCGGGTCCCAAAAAGCTGGTGCTCTACTTCACCGGCGCCACCAACATCCTCTACACTTTCGGCGGCCATGCGATCACTGTGTAAGTTCAGCTCTGCAACCTCATAGTCATTCGTGCTCTTAACGAATTTTACGGTTGTTCATTGACGAGTGGGCCCGACATCTAAGCTTGTTTATCCTTTGGAGACCCATGCATGAATCCTTGAACCGTCGTTCACCACTTGCAGCTTTTGCC
>BCLF01000025.1:2206645-2219544 GCA_001602275.1 Zoysia japonica | reverse complement strand
ACGATCCGGCCATCTGCCCTTCGTCGGTGCGGTCCTCTGCGCTTGGGCAGCGTCGGTCGGTGGAGAGGGCAGTGGCGTTGGAGTCACGGCGACGTCGTCGATCTCTCGGTGGCGGCGGTCGTCGTGGCGGTGGTGCTTCCCGTCGGCACAACGCCCCCTCACAGATCGAGTTTAGGGATGTCGGTGGGGTGCGGCGGTACGGACGAACTTAGGTCATGAGTTTCAGCCGGCCCCCCACCTCTATTTATTGTGGCGCTGACGACAGGGGCCCACCAGTCATAATGGGCTGGGCGCCCCCGATCAGGGCGCGATTAGGTCAAGGGGCCATTAAGACCGTTGGGCCAAAACGGGTAGAGATCAATTTCTAACAAGTGCAAGGAGGACATACAAATGGCTAGGATTGAATATTATGGGTGATCTCTACTCCATCCTTGTCCCCTCCTCGGTAATGAGGATCACTTAGTTAAAAACATGTTTTTGGATGAGGTTAAATAGATCCCAGGGAGTAGAAAATGATCCAGGGTTCGTGGTGGAATCAAACTTTGTTATCTTCTAACCATTGTAGCATACCCACTGAGCTCTGTGGCGATCAGCCCCTACATTCCCCTAGCCAGAGTAGCCACACACCCACCATGCATTTCAATATCCTTATGTACAATCCTTTATTCCCATTGCTCATTACGTGTTCTTATTAGCATATAAAACCTGCTATATATGGTTGTCTTTGCGGCTTGATGATGACAGCCATTTTTGAGGGACGAATCCGTGTTCGCGCGCTGTTCAAATGCCCGGGCCTTAGGGAGCCCTTTTACCTTGAAAATTCATCTACTTTTTGTAGTGGTAAAGAAAAACTACTTACTGATCTTTCAAGAGATTGGATGATGTGGACTGATTTCAGTTCAGATCATGGCAAGTTGACATCAAGCAAATCAGTTCCGTCCTTGTTTCTTTCTTACAAGTGAACTGATAGTAGTTGCCATTAGAAGCTAGTGTAGCAGGATCACTTGATGAGTGTTGGGTGTTTAATTTATTCGCAAATTGCTTCATTTGGCCGTATTTGTCGGCCCCCACTGCTAAGTTGACCCCGGGGTGGCTCGTATCTTGCTTATTGATGTTATTAGATTGGGAGAGATTCCTCATGTCCCAATCTTTCAAAATATACTGACTAGGATAAGCACTACTTTCCTCCCCTTGGTGGCTTATCATTCAATCAACGTGAAAAGCCCGTAGATTATTTGCGCGCATGTGCGGAAAGGGTGTCTGGTACGTTTGAATTCCAAGAACTGATGCGCCCTTCGTGTGTTCGAAGATCATTCCTCTGATGGTAGCTTTGTGTAATGAATCAACAAAGTGCTTTCATCTGGTGCTCATTTCATATGGCTTTTAGAAAACCGGTCATTTTAATGAGATAGAAAACCGTCTAAATTTCCACATCGATCGCATGGTACTTTCTGTCAGGTTACACTGATTCATGCAAGAATTTTCTGAGGAGTTTTTTTTTTCTCTATTGAGTGCAGCGAGATCATGCACGCGATGTGGAAGCCGCAGAAGTTCAAGTACATCTACCTGGTGGCAACGCTGTACGTGTTCACGCTGACGCTTCCCTCGGCGGCGGCCATGTACTGGGCGTTCGGCGACGAGCTGCTGAGCCACTCGAACGCGTTCTCGCTGCTGCCGCGGACCGGGTGGCGCGACGCGGCGGTGATCCTGATGCTGATCCACCAGTTCATCACGTTCGGGTTCGCGTGCACGCCGCTCTACTTCGTGTGGGAGAAGGTGATCGGCATGCACGACACCGGCAGCGTGCTCCTGCGCGCGCTGGCGCGGCTCCCTATCGTCGTGCCCATCTGGTTCCTCGCCATCATCTTCCCCTTCTTCGGGCCCATCAACTCCGCCGTCGGCGCGCTCCTCGTCAGCTTCACCGTCTACATCATCCCCGCCCTCGCGCACATGCTCACGTACCGCTCGGCGTCCGCCAGATTGGTAAGCACCGTGCTCCTCCCTCCTGTGATTTCGCCCTCTGATCTCGACAGGCTCATCGATCTTTTGCGCTCTCGGGACGTGGGTTGGGTGCGCGAGCGCTCCACCGACAGGCCAGGATCGCGACAGGAACCCACTGAGATCACGGCCGGCCGGCCGGGCCGACGGGTTAGACGCTGCTTTCCAAGTTTCCTAGACCTCGCACGGCGCGGCGGGGGATCGATCATCGATCTGACCTCGGCGCGCCGAAAAGGGCGTGCACTCAGCGCGCAACCGCATTAGCGTAGTGGCACTAGCAGACGCGCTAAACGTCACCTCGCACAGTTCGCCGCACTGATCGATCTGCCTTCGGCCGTGCATGCACACGTTGTTCTCGCCCGCCGGCGGCTAACGATTCCGGTGCTTTTTCTGCAGAACGCGGCGGAGAAGCCGCCTGCCTTCCTGCCGAGCTGGTCGGGGATGTTCGTGGTGAACGCGTTCGTGGTGGCGTGGGTGCTGGTGGTCGGCTTCGGACTCGGCGGCTGGGCCAGCGTGACCAACTTCGTCAAGCAGATCGACACGTTCGGTCTCTTCGCCAAGTGCTACCAGTGCCCACCGACGGCGCACGCGCCGGCGCCGCCGAACCATTAGATGGCGGGTGACAGGCCCCCGGAACAGGGATCTTCTGTACAAGTTTTTGAGTTGCTGCCTTGTAACGTACAATCATCTCACGTTGAGCACAACATAGGGGACTGGTTGAGGAGGCTTGACTTCACTGATTGGGACTTTTTGTTGTGCGCTGATTTGATAGGAGTTTGTTTGGGTAATTGGTTGGATTCATATTGGTGTATATGTTACTGTATTTTTCTAAACATGTTGTTTTGGAGTTGGGATCTTAGCAGTGTAAGACGAGTCCTGTGGTACCCTATTTCTGGGACACTTTGTGAATCACGTATCAGTCACTGAATCAGTATCTGATACGATCAAACATAATAAAATATAAATCATAAGCATACATCGAATTAGAACAGTATATCTGAGAAGGAACCTTCAGCGGTAACACGGCAAGGATTGCTACCATCCAAGGCCGGCTAATCCGTCAGAGGATAGGCAATCAGCGAAAACCATGACTCAAAGCCACAAGCAACTCGGGAAGTAGAACGAAAACCAGCACGACGTCGTCTTCTACGAAGTCTTCACTGACTAAAACCACAATTGCAAACGAGTGAGTACATAAGGTACTCAGCAAGCACTCATACTAGGCAAAGGTATATATATGCATATTTAGTTGTAGCAAAGATAAGCCTATAGGTTCACTTTTGCGAAGGCAAGTTTTATGCAGAGTTCACTAGAGAAGATTTTAAAAAGAAAGTCAAACCTTTATTGTTCATATTTTATTAGGTTAGTCCTGAGAAAATATTCATCAATGCCTTAGTACCCAAGTTTTAGTCGGGCCTTCTGATCATACAGCCATAACAGCCCAGGCACACAGCCTTCACTTTCTAAAACACGGGCGACTACACCCACTCACACTAATCAAAGAGGATCATGAAAACTAATCATTGTAAGTCCAATCTTTAGCGTGCCAATACCGTGACAACGATCATTTTGGAAGGGTTTATACACTCTATAGATGTTGTACACTTTTTCCACAGGCTATGCACTCTTTCGCGAGCAAGGGTAGCATAACGTTCGACTCATCAAACCTAAGTTTCTCATAGATTCCGCCTAGGAGTCCAGAGGCCATCCCTCAGGGTTTTCCAGGCCCCGATGATGCGATTAGTGCTTTTTCGGAGCCGGATCGTGGAAACTACATCCACTTCTTCTCCTGGTCCCCTTGTCAGGTGATCACGTAAGCCAGGGGCTTTATCCAAAAACAATACGGTCCCACGATGCAGGCGATCACTTCTATCGAGGGCCAGATCGCGAGCAATGCGCGTCTATTTCCTGGTAGTCTTGTTTCCTACTGACCTCCTAGCGGCTCGATATGATAACCTCAGGCGACAAATCGAGTCCTGCCCATGATAGGTTTTGTGGTTGCACTAATACGCTAAGTCGAAGTTCAACGAACCGGTTCTTATATGGCAGGGACGATGCGTTCGTCTACGTCAGGTGGACTAGACCAAAAAATAACACCTATCACACAGATACACTATCACCATCACCTTTCATGAGCCCCGCCCCACAGTCGAAACCATCCTTCTTCACTTAATCACAAGTTGCACTATCACCCATCTCACTTTATTTGTACTCACACCACCAAACTCTATTTTACGCATTTTGTAAAGTAATATTGTAAGGTGTAGTGATGTCGAAACATCACGAGGGGTCCTAAGCATACTAGTAATCAAAGAAACTTTTCGATCATTAAAATAATTAATGACGGAATTCCTATGTTTAACAAGGATGCGTCAACAACAGGTAATCAAGGCATAAAGCAGTATTAATGACAAGTAACTGACATTAATATAAATATACTTGCAACATAGGTTTAATAACTAAGCAATGGTTTTAGCATAGAAAAATATCATGCAAGCATTCATATAAGTGGGCACTATAGGAGCATAACAAAAATATAGGTTAAATATGATCAAGTGAGTTAGAGCTTGCCTGCAAACTCTTTTAACTTAATTTTTGAAGTTTCAGGTCTTCAAGCTTCTCTTCGAAGTCCGAGTCTTGAATCTCTGGCTTGATGTCGATGTCTTTAGCTTTCCTCACGATTAGTCTTTTTAGCTCCTCTTCGGCCTCTGGCACCCAACGTCACCTATGCCGTAAAACACGCCTAATAAAACTATCGCAAAAGAAAGAAAACTCGAGAAGAACAAAAAAAAAGATCGATTAAATTTCGGAGGAGAACAATTAAACTCGAAGGAAAACCGATGATGAGAATGCATGCATGTGGTGGTTTGTCAAATTACAGTGTTATTTTACTGAAGGGATTTACTAGATAATAATGTGAGGGAACTACATTAACAGAGTTGCATGAATGTAGATGGTGTCGTGATGCGGCATGTGCGCATCCTGTAGTGTTTTTGTAGTACTAGAACTTTTTAGTTGAGGTGGTCTAGGTGCAAGACGTGCCATTTCATTTAGACCCTATCTTAATGTTATTTACTAAGCTTTAGTAATTTGCATATATTCTAAGCTCATTTTAGTTAGCACTTAAGCATTTACACGTGTAAGCTATGTGGCATATGCACTGCCAAGTATATGCAGCGCTAGTGCCTTTATACGGATGCGAACTCGTATAAGACACGTGCTAAAAGTATACTCGATGAGTGGTGCATCATTTTATGTGCAGTTCTAACTATTTACTATGGGTTAGCGACTTAGATACATTTTAAGCTAATTAATTATGTTTAGTGATTGAGAGGTATGGTGAATGTGTAGTGTATGCTCCCGTAATATGTACTCGTAATTGAGTGACCAGTATGCTGGGTATGCACGTGCTAGTGGTTTTATGCAAGCATCGGAATATCGATACTTCATGTGATTGGACTAGCTTAGATGTTTCTGATAGTAAGCATGTGCATGTGTGTCGTAGGTGATGGTGTGACACGTGATATAAGCATTACTCGTGTGCACACACACATATGTATGCACACGTATATGCAGTGTCAAATAGTGATGATTGTGTAGCTATGCAAGTATAAACGTATCCCGTGTGTGTGCGCACATGCTTAGGTGTGATGTATTATCAATTAATTAGTTATCTCCTAATATGCAAGCATTTTCTCAATAATTAGATTTATCAGTTGATTTTACTTTATATCTTTTAAGCTATTAAAGCTAACAAATGAATAGTGTGTTATTGCGTGCATATGCAAAGTATAAGTAGATGTGTCTAGGTGTATGCATATATGGCCTTCGACAACACTAGCACGTATGCATGTGTGGCACTTGCACATGATTGGTTGCCGATAAATGGGTCGCATAGTGTGCCTATGATCTAGTTTATTGTTCACACGTGAGATGCATGCTGTGTATTAATTAATTATTTAATTCTCTATATGCATGTACAACTACCAGATACTAAGCATGAGGTGCATGTGAGGTGTGTCCTAAACTGGCATAAATTCCGAGTAGGTTCTGGTGTGCCATCTTTTATTTATTCAATAATCTACATGCATGATATTACTAGTAATTAGCAATTAATTATTTAACTTCCCACTATTCGTAGTCGTGTCGTAGTGATTACTAGTAATTAACACAATTAATTACTAAATTCTATTTTTGCAAATAAACTGCTAAAGCTAATATGTGGCTTAGGTACTATTACATGTGAATGTAAGGTAAGATGGACAAATGCGATATTAACTATTTAATTTATAAGTGCATATAATTATTAGCAATTTTTAATTAATTACTCAATTCCTATGCTTATAATTAAATAGTTAAATCTCATATATGCCATATATACTAATGCATGGTAGGATGCTTATGCACACTATTTATTGTCTACTTACTTTCTAAGATGAACTAAGCAGATGTTCTTGTATTTTAGATACTAATGATACAATTCTAGTTTTAAACTAAATTACATAGAGCTAATCGTGGTCATAAGCACTAATGCATGCTAGTGAGATATAAAATTATGATAACATGGATGAGGTGCATGCTAACTAGTGTGAAGCTATGCTAAATAAATAATCACAATAAAAGATTCATTAAAATCGATAAGATCTAGTAAAAGGAAATAAGCAATTAAACTTCGATAGAAACTTACCAACAAGAAAAACCAACGTATTTGGGGATGAGCCACAGTTTGGATGGTTTGATGAGGTGGAGCTCGGAACAAGAATCATTGAAAACGGAGTTAAGATGAAGGAATTATGACAATTTGAATTGTGTATGGGACTTAGGGACCTTATTGTAATTAACAAAAGGACTCAGGGACCTATCTATTAATAAACAGAAAGTTACAGGGACCTATCCAAAAATAAACAGGGGTTGGGTATTGTCGGTGTTTCATACACTGGCACAGTAAATTTATACGATCGGACGGGGGATCGTGCGTTTTCGGAATCGAATGGCCTAGTCTACAAGCGAGACTCAAAGGTTAACCTGGTTCGGACCGCCTCAAGGCGTAATACCCTACGTCCAGGGACGAGATTACGCCTACGTCCAGAGACGAGAGATCGGTCGTATGAATCTCAAGAACACGAAAATACAATGCGGAAGGGCTCCGGACGGATCCGAAAGTCCTAAGCTCGCGTGGTGGGGGTGGTTTACAAGTGGTGATGTGTATCTTTTCTCTACGTATTGCCTTTCTCTTCTCTTCTTTGCTCTCTAGCTTCCTTACTCTCCTTCTTCCTTGCTCTCTCTTTTTTCTCAAGCTTCTCGGGTGCCTTTTTTATAGGGTCGGACCTGAGTTGTCTTGACTGGACCATGGTTGGGGTGACCGGACCATAGTTTGAGCATATTACCGTCTACGGAAACGGATGACCCCTTGACAGACGGGGCCACGGTCTTCAGTGAATCATGCTCTCTGACGTTCGGGGCAGACGATCGGTGCCCTCTGTTCGTACCTTTGTTCACTGTGAGGGAACAAGGTTGCTTTACTGTTCAGCTTTATCGCCCGGTGGGTTGTTTCTCGTCTAGCCGGGTAGTTGCAGAATCTTCCAGAATGCTTATCTTCACTGTTGGAGTAGTGATTCCTTCGTTGCGGTCGGCGAGCGGGTCCTGACCGCTAGGGTCTCGATCGCTTGGGTCCCGACCCCTGAGGGTCGAGGCGATTGCGCCCGCCTCGGCTTCGGGCCTTGGCGAGACTTCCTGACCGCTGCGATCGGGCCAGCTTTGTGAAGTTTTTGGTGGGCCGTTGGAGGATCGCGGGACACAGGTAGGCCGTGCTGTAGAAGGTGATTCGTAGATATCCGGGGTATACTATCCCGACAGGTATAAAGGGTTGATCTAAAATGTAATTTGGGAAAGTATTTGAGGGGTTTACTATAAAATAGCTGGGACTAGAATACAATTTGTGGAATTACAGGGGCTATGTACAAAGAGGTAATTTTTTGAGATTTTAGAAGAATTATTTTTCTACTGGAAAACTTATAGAATGTGTCCACGGGCGCTGTAGACCGGTGGAGAGCCATGGTTCATGGGTTCACGGTGGACCGAGCGTGTTTGGGCCGTCGGATCTGATCTTGAGGGATATGATTTAAAATATCAAAGAGCTCTCGTAGATCTAATCCTGGCCGTTAGATCGGAAGGGCACGGCTGCGATTAAAAAGGCCAAAGGGCAAGCTGGGTTTTAATACTGGCCATCCATTTTGGATGGAGGGCAGGGGCGCGCGCGCCTCACGCACCGGCCGGAATTGGCAGGGACGGCGGCGCCCTGGCCGGTGGTTCGCCAGAGATAGGATCTTGTGCCACGGATGCCTAGGCACGTCGGAAAGGGGTGGAAAAGACCAAGGAGCTCGAGGCGAATCTGTCTATGGGATTACCGTCGCCGGCTTTTTGATGGAAAGTGGTCCGCGTCGCGCGGCAGGGCGCGGCAGCGGCGGAGCTTGTGGAGGGCGCCGGAGAAAGGTCGACAAGGAACAAGGAGGGGTGCAGGAGATTGATCATATGGCGGCGGTCCTCCTGGGCGACTCAACATGGCAGAGGAAGGGCCGTGGCGCGCCGGCGACAGAGGGGCCGTGCACAGCGGCGGCGGCGCTCGGTGCTGTCCATAAGCGCAACGGAGACGGCTCGAGGCTTCCGAATATAGAAAGGGGTTCCATTTGTGGTGCTTTGGGCGCAGGAAAGGGTCGGCGAGGAGCTTTCGCGGTGGTGAATTTGGAGGCGGCACCTGTGGTGGCCGGAGTTGGAGAGGAAGCGCAAAACGCGAAATTAGAAGCAGCTCTGGGAACAGGGGATGGAGTGCAAGGAAGGAGTGATGGGTGAGGGCTGGGGGCGACCTTTGGTGGCTATTATAGCCGGAGAGGCGGCCGAGTGTGGAGAAGCCATGGCGAGGCTGCGGATGAGATCGCATTCACGGCGACGTGGGAAACACGGGTGGCAGCGGGGACGGTGCGTGAACCAACGCGAGGAGTGACGACAGTTGACGAAGGTGGCAGGGGCGTGATGATGAGGGTGGGTGCACGGTGGTTGGCGGGGCTGCGCGGCGCGCCAGGAGAGAAGCAACGCGAGGAAGAAGCCAAGGAAGAAGAAGGGGGCAGGCCAGCCGGCTGGGCCAGTGCTGGGCCGATGCAGGAAGAGAAGAGAAAAAAAAAAGAGAGAAGGTGGCCCACGTGGGAGAAAAGAGAGGAACCAGGCTGGGCCGAGGAAGAAGAGAAGGGAAGGAAGGGCGGCCCACAACCAAAACTTGGAATTTTGATTTGATTCAAAAGATTTGAATTGAGCTCAAAGAATTAAATTGATTTAAAACCAAGCACAAGTAAACAGCAGGAAGGAAAAGAAAAGAACAAGTAGTCAAACACTTGTCACACTTTCACGTTTTAAATATTTATGAAAATTTCAATTTAGGTAGTTTAATTAATGTGACTCTGTCTTTTGAACAGGGGATATAAACGGAAAAAAATGTTAGAGTGTTTGTCAGATAAATTTTGAATTTTGCATTTTAAATTTATGGTCAAAATTCGGGTGGTCACAAGTCCATTACCATGACCTCCATGGTAGCGTCATGTCCAACTACTAGTACGTAGACAACTAGAAACATAGCGCGGCAGTTGCCGCGCTTTATAATCATCATGGTAGATTCCTATTTATTTGATTATACAATACATAGTATGCAATTACATGGAATTAAAAATAGATCCATTGCATACAATGCATGGACACGTGATCTCTCAGGTCAACTCACGGTCCAATGCATACTCGAGTATTTTCAGCTTTGGGAGAGAATACAGGGGCTCTCGCTTTGCTCTAACACCCCGGATCGCTTCATTTGGAGATGGAGGTCGTCTGGCATTTACTCGTCGAGCTCCGCTTATCAGGCCCTTTTCCTCGGCCAGGCAGCGGTGTTGGGAGCGTCGTTGTTTTGGAAAATCAAAGCTCCGGGGAAATGTCGCTTCTTTGTTTGGCTCGTGCTGCACGACCGTTGCTGGACTTCGGAACGGCTACAGCATCATGGCCTGCAAAACAATGGTCCCTGTGCCCTTCGCAACCAAGCGTCTGAAACGATTGATCACCTGCTTCTTTCATGCGTCTTTAGCTGAGAGGTGTGGTTCTGTTCGCTCCAGCGCTGTGGTTGTCAGGTTCTTTGCCCGCAGCAGGATGACAGCGTCGTTGATTGGTGGCTCACGAGCCGGAAACGGGTCACCAAGGCTCGTCGCAAAGCTTTTGATTCCCTCGTCATTCTGCTCTTTTGGTCGATATGGCTGGAACGTAACACAAGAGTTTTCAGGCAACTGTCTTCTCTTCCACATGTAGTAGCTGCCCGCATCTTTGAGCAAGGGAGACTCTGGAGCCAGGCTGGGCTCCTCTCTTGGTCGCTCTAAGCGAGTAGTTGCGTAGTTTGTATTAGGTCACGTACGAGGGTCGCGTTGTAACCACACTCTTTTTTTCTCTCTTAATGTGAAACGTGCCAAGCACGCTCTTGAAAAAAAAAATAGATCTATTTTTATCAGTTTATATACATTGAAATACAATAAGTAGTAGTTACATTTTTTTGATAGATAAGTAGTAATTACATTGGTTAGGGATAGGAATCTGTTCACCATTTGACGGGAAGTCTCCATTCAATGATTATTGGTAGATATCAGGGTGATGATCGTTTTGGAGGGGAAATGGTTGGAATTACGATTTTCAGCATTTTTAGTCCCAAAAGAATTTAGAAATAGGAGTAGTTAGATAAGCTAAGAAATAAGTCGTGGTATTCGTATTTATCTTGTTACAGTTCTTATATTCAGAGGAGCAAATCACATGCAACGGCCACGTGCATACAGGATCAGATTCTATAGAATTCAGCTATTGAGTCTGTCCAGATATGAATCAGCTGGAGTACATTTCTGAAGCACTGAAAAACATGAGTAACCAAACAACCCATCATAGACACAAAGCCACGCCATGAACACGACTACGCAGAAGCAATTTCTCCAATCAACGCATTATATCCGAAGAAACCTTTATAATCGGCTGGAATGTCAACCCAACAAGCTCGCACTATTTTCGTTTCTGAGAAGTCCATCTCCAGGTGTTGTCATGAAAAGTTCAATTAGATGCATAGTAAGTACTTACTAACGTTGCTGAGCTTAAATCATTTATAACACATTTTTCTCCTCATTGTTTTCTAGGTGAGGCCTAAGCTTAACTGACATGTTTATCCTAGTGCGGGTCATTATTAATGCTAAGAACACATCATCCACAACTGTTATTAGGAGTAGTCTATTTGTGTGATTCTCCTATCTCTCCGTTGCAAAGATATTGTTGGAAGGGAGGCAGCTCCAGACAATTTGTCAAACACCACAGGAAGCAAACGATGATTAGCTTTCTGGAGGCACTAACAAAATCTCTCCCTGCCTTAATCACATGGTGGCCGGAGACAAATCTAGCTCTAGCCGTCTGCGGCGACAGTGAAATAGAAGTGCCAGACCCAATTCTTTCGTCAGCTCGTTGGCCAATCGACGAGGGGGTCGGCCTCCTCGCCGCGGACTTCCTCTTCCTCGAGGCTGTACAGGTTTTCCCCTCATATTTTGCTCTGATTCCGCCTCTGCGCTGGGTGGAGTTGCTGGCTTCTTGCCTCAAGCTCTGGGTCCGCTCGCGGGTTGTATTGAGTCTAGGTTGCGAGGTTTGAATGGGGATTTGTTTCGCTGGTTTGGATTGAAAGCAACAGTGGACGTGGTACTTGGAAGTCTCTTGTCTCGATTGCACGCCGTCAATCTGTCTGTTTTAATTTGTTGCCAGGGAGCCGGAATGAAGAGTCGCCGCTGCTCTAGAAGGCGAGGCGGAAGTGTCTGGTAGCTTGCTTCTATCCGTGCGATAGAGAATTGACGGCGAGAAAAAAATTGATGATGTGGCACAATGTACGTTCGAGAACGCCCCAATCCGTTGTCCAAAATTAGTATAGTAATAAAGATAATTAATTATGGCAATTTGCAGAAAAGCCCCTATAATTATTTTTAATTATAAATTAGTCCTGCCTATTGACAATTTTACATTTAAACCCTTGAACTTTTCTGAAATTACATTTTAGTCCTCAAATAATTTTGTAAATCACAGATAGGTCCCCAGTAATTAATTATTAATTACAAATTAGTCCCTGAACCTTATAAATGCCATAACTTTTGATCTGTAACTCCGATTTCAGCAAATAATATATCAAAACGACCGTACCGAAATAATCTATGCATTCATGACAGCACCATATTGATCTCGTTCCGTTTTGTCGCATTTGATTGATTGTTTGTGTTCTCGTGCGATAGGCGACTTCGTCCCGGAGCTGCAGTTCGTCGAAGACATTCAACAGTAGGAGTTCGAGACCGTCGACTTTTACTCCCAAGAGCAGCAAGACAAGTGTCATTGACCATCTTGTGCTTATTTTCAAAACATCTATCTTGTAGATTGCATGCTTGTGTCAAATTGACTGCGTACCTATTAATAGCAATACCCTAATTTCCACATTATGCCTTGTCGCCTTAGTTTACTTTACTGTTGGATAGATCACATGCTTAGATTGCTACTGTCGGGTTGGGTGTATTTAAATAGATCATTATACATGCTTCACGAGGATTAATGGGAGATTAATAGTAACTTGGATTGTGATGATTTGGGCGATATGGTTGGTGTAGGACTGTGTGCAGGGTTACTGGCACTGTTCCTTGGCAAGTTATCTTCCCAAATCTAAGGACCGGTTCGTGGAGCGACCACCCATGTGTTCCTGTACAGCCACGATGCCAAGAATGGGCGCGGCCTGGCATAGTAAGTGATAAAAACTAGTTCTGTGCGTGCCAAACGGTGGAGCGGGAAAAGCGGGTTACGCATGGATTCGCCTGGAG
>BCLF01000025.1:2177802-2198741 GCA_001602275.1 Zoysia japonica | reverse complement strand
GTTGATCGCTTTTAGGGTCTGCCGAGGGCCACGGCCGTGACCGAGGCCGAGACTAGCTCCGCCGCCGCGCCGCAGCCGAGAGCCAGGTCCAGTCCCATGCCGAGGCTGAGGAGGAGGGCCGGCAGGAAGAAGAAGGTGAAGTTCGGATATCTGGACTACTTGTCCAGTGGCTTGAGGCCCGCTGTTCCGGTCGCGAAGCCCGCAGTGAGGCCATCCTGCGCTCTGAGGTCGAGGGCGGCTCGACGGCGGGCCAGAGCGTGGCCGTTCTGGCGCAGGCGACCGCATCGGCAGCGGCCGAACATTCCGACCACTTCGAGGGTCTTAGCTCCTCGTCTGACGAACGGGAACAGGAGCAGGGGCCGGAGCAGGAGTCGACGTCGAAGAGGGTGAGGGTCGATCCCTTGGAGGCGGTGACCGTCAGCTCTTGGAGCCCGGTTGACTCCTCGCCTTGGGCGGCCGAGGCAGCCGTGACGGAGCCAGCACAGGTGGTGGCGGCCCATCCTCCGAGGGTGAGCCGGCCCCTGCGACGCTCAATCATCAGGATTCAGCGTCGGTCGGTAAGGTAAGTCTTCGGTGACTCCCTTTTACTTTTGCTTTTAGCTTCGACTGTAGCTGAACTCCTTCGTAACTAGGGCTCCGACGTCGGTGGCGATGCCGCGGTTGGCCGCCACTCCGACAACACCGGCGGAAGGATCCTCGGCCGGTGGGTCGGGAACCGGCTCTGGCGGCGAGGCTTGGGGCGAGGCGTCGAGGCCCGGGAGCCTGGAGTCGCCGCACGTTGGGGCCGATGAGGTGGTCGTGCTCCCAGCCCTCGACGCCCAGGCCGGGACTGAAGAGAAGATGAAGTCCAAGGGGTCAGACACCGTGGGGGCTCGCCAGAAGGTAACGGTCTAGGGCCTAGGCGGAGAAACCGCCGCAGGCGAAGAAGCCGACGAGGGAGCCGTTCGTGGCTCCTCGACCACCCCTGAGGGTCGGGCGGTGGTCGAAGAAGAGAGGACGGATTTCTCCCCTGCGCCCGACGCCGGAGAGGCCAGGAGGACGGAGGTATCGACGCCGCCGCCAAAGACGGTGCCTCCCGAGGGTGTGGCGGTCTCGGCGTCCTCAGCCGCGCCCGCCGATGGGTACGTCCTGAGTGAGACAGCTCTCGACAAGATGCCGGGGACTGCCGATGCGTCGGCTTCTGCGGCGCTGGTTGGCGGTGAACAGGGCGCTAGCGGGGCGCGCGAGCCGACGGCGTCAACCGCTGCTTGGACGATCCCCGGGAGGGGCCCTCTTCTGCTCGACGGGGCGGCCGCCGGGTTTAACTACCTCATGAACCGGGTGGGCGGCACCCGGGCTCTTAACATGAAGCTTGCGGCTGGCCTCCTTCAACTGCTCGGGGTCGCCGAGGAGGTCGACGTCATCTTCGACGAAGCGCACTTCACTGAGTGTCGGGTGAGTCTTTGAACTCGTATTTTTTCGTCTCTGATTTTCGTAAGTCTTTGAACTGACGGTCCCTTCGCAGGACAATCTTCATGTCGCCCTGTGTCAGCCTCCTCGCGGGTTCGCCTTCCAGTCTGAGGTCGACGCCCTGCGGGAGGAGTTGGCGAAGGCCCGAGCCGAGCCGGGGGAGACGGTGACCGACCTGCGCTTCCAACTCCACGTCGCCCGGGAGTCGAGCCGCATCGCCCTCGAGGAGGCCAACAAATCGCGCATGGAGGCGGTGGCCTCCGACGCCCGGGCTAGCCGGGTGGCGGTGGCCCTCAAGCAGACCAACCGCACTATCGCCGGTAAGCCGTGAGTCGTGTTTGTCTGAGGTCGGGGTCGGACTTTAATTCGTGTTGTTGCAGGGCTTTGTTGCCAAGCCTCTGAGCATGACACTGAGATGCGGCGCCTCGGGCTCCTTCATCAACATGCGAAGGGGGCCCGCTCGGCCTTGGAACCGACGGTCCGGATCGCCAAGGAGGAGCGCGGCCGCGCCTTTGAGCAGGTCGACCTTATGAAATCGGAGAGGGTCGTGCTCCAGTCCGAGGTTGAGCAGGCGACGGCAGAGCTCGAGCAGACGCGCCAAGGGGCTGATGTGGTCCAGGAGGAGTTCTCAGTGGCCTAGGTCCGGAACGAGCGGCTTCGGAAGAGCCTGGACTGGGCGGAGCAAGCTGACGAGGTTGCCAAGAAGGAGCGGTACTGTAAGGGTGGACCCCTTTTTTCCCTTTGATCCGTCGTTTGGCGTCATTTTGGTGACGCAGTTTTGATTGCAGGCTTGGCGGGCGAACTTCAAGCCCTGAGGTCGGCGAGCTGGGGTCTTCTGAAGGGGTTATACTCCGACGTGCAGGATGACTCCGCCCCGCCAAGGGTCCTTACGCACGCCCTGCAGCACCTGCCGGAGGTCGTCGACGACATCGTCGTGAGGGCGCTGGAGGACGGGTCCGCGACAGCCCTGGCCCTGACCCGCTCTCACTATCCGGATGCGGACTTCGACAGGGTCATCGAGGGCTTCGCATCCGGCTACTCGAACGAGCAGTTGGACATGCTCACATTGGAGATGCAGGAGCCGGGCGTGAAGGCCGTCGCCGACTTCAAGATGGAGAACTTTTTACCCGAGGGGTTTGGTTCGTTCCCCTACAAATAGAGTCAAGTTTGTAAAAGGTCGTGTCTCGTGTAACAAAAGACATCAATGCAGAAATTATCATTGCACGAATGAGTCTAAGTTTTCGAGCCCAAAAACGATAAGCGCAAGTAAGTTGCAGCCCAAAAACAGTTCGCAGCCCAAAAATGGTTCGCAGCCCAAAAACGATAAGCGCAAGTAAGTTGCGAGAACTTAGCTGTTTTTATCAAGTGTAGAATCTTCGAATGCTCTCGATGTTCCACGCGTTCTCGAGCTCCCGGCCGTCCTCGGTTTCTAACTTGTAAGAGCCGGGCCTCAAGACTCGCTTGATTACAAAGGGTCCCTCCCAGGAGGGCGACAGCTTGTGCTGGTCGGCTTTCGTTTGCACCCTTCTCAGCACCAGGTCTCCTATGTTTAACGCCCGACCCTTGACGCGCCGAGCGTGTAGTCGTCGTAGTCTTTCCTGATATTTGGCGGATCGTAGGAGGGCGACTTCACGCGCCTGTTGCAGCTGGTCGAGAGCGTCTTGCCGTGCATTTTACGACCTTTCCTCGTTGTAGGCTCGGACTCGCGGAGAGTCGTAGTCGAGGTCGGTCGGCAGCATCGCTTCTGCTCCAAATGTCATGAAAAACGGTGTGAACCCGGAGGTTTTGTTGGGGGTTGTTCGCAGACCTCAGAGGACTGACGAGAGTTCACTGACCCATCGTCTGGCCGCCTGCTTGACGGAGTTGTAAATCCGAGGCTCTAGTCCTTGAAGCACCATCCTGTTAGCCCGCTCGACTTGCCCGTTCGTCTTTGGGTGCGCCACAGAGGCGAAGACCAGCCGAATGTGGTACTCGTCGCAGAATTCCCAGAACTGTCAGCCGGTGAACTCTGCTCCATTGTCGGTGATGATGGAGTTTGAAACCCCAAACCGACAGATGATGTCGTGGAGGAAATTGACCGCTTGGATTGAAGTAATCTTGGGCACCGGCTTGGCCTCGATCCATTTGGTAAACTTGTCGATGGCAACAAAAAGATGGGTGAAGCCGCCGGGTGCCTTTTTGAACGGTCCGAGGATGTCGAGTCCCCAGACAGTGAAGGGCCAGGCGATCGGGATCGTCTGGAGCTCCTGGGCCGGCAGGTGCGTCTGTCGGGCATAGAATTGGCAGCCTTGGCAAGTTTGAAAGAGTGTTTCGGCGTCGGCTACTGCTGTCGGCCAATAGAAGCCTTGACAGAAGGCCTTGCCGACCAGAGTCCTAGTGCCGGTGTGATGACCGCAAACGCCCGAGTGGATGTCGTCGAGCAGGTGCATGCCTTCCTCCCGAGGGACGCAGTGCTGCAGTACGCCACTCGTGCTTCGTTTGTAGAGCTCGCCGTCTGAGATGACGTAGGCTTTGGCTCAGCGCGCGACCCTTCTGGCTTTGTTAACATCGATCGGAAGAGTGCCGTCTTGAAGGTAGATGAAGATATCGCGGGACCATTCGGGGCGACGGCCATTACCTCCGCCCCAGGATCTGGGGTCGGCTCACTGCTTGTGCCCTCGGCAGGCGGGTCTTCCTTGATCCTGATGGAAGGCTTGGTGAGTACTTCGAGAAAAACACCGTCGGAGACCGGCTCACGCTCCGAGCCCATCTTGGCGATGGCGTCGGCGGCCTCGTTGTCCCGACGTAGAATGTGATGGAGCTCGAGCCCATCGAACTTGTCTTCGAGTTTGCGGACCTCTTGACAGTAGGCCTCCATCCTTCGGTCTCGGTAGCTGGAGGTCTTCATGACATGGTTGACGACCAGCTTAGAGTCGCCCTTGACGTAGAGTCGCTGGACGCCAAGGGTGATGGCCATTCCTAGGCCGTGGAGCAAGGCCTCGTACTCGGCCACGTTGTTGGAGGCGTGAAACTATAACTGCAGTACGTAGCGAAATTTGTCTCCCCTCGAGAAGATTAGGACGACCCCAGCCCCCGTGCCCTTGAGCATGCAGGACCCGTCGAAGTACACCATCCAGTACTCGATTCTGCCGGGGGTTGGCGGTTCCTGAGCCTCGGTCTATTTGGCGACGAAGTCGGCCAGGGTCTGGGACTTAATGGCCTGCCGAGGGACGAAGGCGACGCTGAGCCCCATCAGCTCCATGGCCCACGTGACTATGCGTCCGATCGTGTCTTTGTCGCTGACGATCTCCCCGAGTGGGAAGCCGTTGACCACTTGGACGGAGTGGCTCGTGAAGTAGTGCCGTAGCTTGCGGCTCGTGATGAGGATGGCGTAGATCAGGTTCTCCACCTGGGTGTACCGAGTCTTGGCGTCGGCCAGCACCTCGTTGATGAAGTAGACAGGCCGCTGAACAGGTAGAGCCCGATCCTCTTCGCTCCGTACGACGACGAGGACGGTGCTGACGACTTTGGAAGTCACCGCAATATAGAGGAGGAGTGGCTGTCCCAGGGTCGGGGACGTGAGGATCGGTGGCGATGACAGCAGGGTCTTGAGTCGTTCGAAGGCTTCCTGGGCCTCGGCGGTCCAGGCGAAGCGCTCCATCTTTCGTAGCAGTCGGTAGAAAGGCATTGCTTTCTCCCCGTGCCTCGAGATGAAGCAACTGAGGGCCACCAAGCACCCAGTTAGCCTCTGGATACCCTTGACGTTGTTGATGGGCCCGAGGTTGAGGATGGCGAAGATTTTCTCGGAGTTCACTTCAATCCCTCGCTCGGAGATTACGAAGCCAAGCAGTTTGCCCGAGGGTACCCCGAAAACGCATTTCTTGGGGTTCAGCCAGATCCGATAGCTTTAGAGGATTGCGAACGTTTCCTCTAGATCTTGGACAAGATCGGAGGCCCGCCGACTCTTGATGACGATGTCGTCGATGTAGACCTCTAGATTTCGACCCAGCTGGTCGTGAAAACACTTCTGCATGCAGCGCTGGTACGTGGAGCTGGCATTCTTGAGCCCGAACGGCATTGTGACGTAGCAGAAGGATCCGAAGGGCATGATGAAGGACGTGGCCGATCGGTCGGACTCGCGCATAGAAATCTGATGATACCCGGAGTACGTGTCAAGGAAGCTGAGGGTTTCGCACCCGACGGTGGAGTCCACCACTTGGTTGATGCACGGGAGAGGAAATGAGTCATTCGGGCAGGCTTTGTTGAGACTTGTATAGTCACCGCACATCCTCCATTGCCCGGTCTTCTTTTTAACCATCAGAGGGTTGGCCAGCCACTCGGGGTGGTAGACCGCTTGAATGAACTTAGCGTCTAAGAGCTTCGTCAATTCTTCCCAGATGGCCCGGCGCTTCTCGTCGTCGAAACGTCGGAGTCGTTGCTTGACGGGTCGAGAGCCCGTTATGATATCGAGTGAGTGCTCGGCGATTTCTCTCGGGATGTCAGGCATGTCCGATGGTGCCCAGGCAAAAACGTCTCGATTTCGGGTCAGAAAGTCGACGCGCGCGCTTTCCTATTCACGAGAGAGCGTTGTTCTGACCCTAGCCTTCTTGGAGGGGTCGGTGGTGTCAAGAGCCTCCTCCTTGGAGTCGTCGGTAGGCTTGAAGGAGGTCAAAAATGAGGCCTTGGGGTCGAGCGTCGGGGCCGACCCCTTGGTCTTGCGGATCTCGTGCAGCTTGGCCGAGCAGAACGGGCGACGACCAGCTCGAAGCTCTCCTGCTCGCATGCGAGGGCGTGCTGGAAGCGCGACGAGACAGTGATGACACCCTTCGGCCCGGGCATCTTTAGCTTGAGGTAGACGTAGTTGGAGACGGCCATGAACTTCGCGTAGCATGGCCGGTCTAGGATGGCGTGGTAGCCACCGGTGAAGTCGACCACCTCGAAGGTGAGCGACTCGGTCCTGAAGTTGCTCCGGTCGCCGAATGTGACCGGGAGCGTAATCTGATCGAGGGGCGTGGCGTAGCCCCCGGGGACGACCCCGTGAAACGGAGCGTGACCCGGGCGGAGGTCGGCCTCCGTCAGCTTCATCGCCCTGAAGGCGTCGGCATAGAGGTGGCGCTCCCTCCATCCATGAAGATCTTCGTCAAACGTATGGAGCCGACGATGGGGTCGAGCACCAACGGAAGGCGCCTAGGTTGCGAAACATGATCGGAGTGGTCGGCCCGGTCGAAGGTGATTGGGGCCTCGGACCACTGATATAGCGGGGGACTGCGGGGTCGGTCACGTTGACCTCCCGCCAAGTCCTCTTCTGCTGGCGGCGAGACTCGTTATAGGCATTGGGGCCGCCGAAGATCATGAGGCAATCCTTCGGCTCGGAGAAGGCTGCGCTGGCATCGTCCTCGACCCTTTTGGCTCGGGGGTCGGCCTTAAGAGCCGAGGAGTCGTGTTGGAACCCGCTTTTGAAGAACCTCCTTGCCAAGCGGCAATTTCGGAGGATGTGCTTGACAGGTACGGAGTGGTTGGGACAGGGTCGGTCAAGCATCTTCTTAAAGTGGCCATCGTGATTGGCCGGCTTCTTGGCTGGGGGTCGAGCCGGCCGGTCGGCGGCAGCTATGAAGTCGTCGTCATGGCGTCGGCCCTTCCCTATTTTGTGGCTCGAACTACCGCCGCCTCGCTTGTTGCGACGGTCGGCATGTCGGTCGAAGAGTCGATCGTCCCGACGGTCGGTCCTAGACCTCTCCTTGTCTTTCGCCCGACTTCAATCGAAGTTAGCCTGCACGGCCTCCTCTCCGGTGGCGAAGGTCGTGGCGATGTCGAGAAGGTCTCGGGCCGTCCGAGGGTTCCTGTGGCCCAGCTTGTGGACGAGCGCCTTGGATGTCGTCCCGCAGGTGAAGACGTTGATGACATCGACGTTGCTGACGTCAGGCAGCTCATTACGCTTTCGCGAAAAGTGCTAGATGTAGTCTCAGAGCGATTCGTCGGGCTCCTGCTTGCAGTTTTTAAGACCCCAGAAATTACCTGGGCACGTGTAGGTTCCCTGAAAGTTGCCGACAAAAATGCGGCGCAGGTCACTCCAGTCTTGAATATAGCCCTCGGAGAGGTGTTCGAACCATCCCCTGACCGCGTCGGTGAGGAAGAGAGGCAGGTACTGAATGGAGAACAGGTCGTCCACTCCTTCGACCCTGCAGGCGAGACGGTAGTCTTCAAGCCAATGGACGGGGTTCATTTTCCCATTGTATCGACTGATGGTAGTCGGGACGTGGAATCTTTGCGGGAACTCCGCGTGCCGAATAAGCGGTCCGAACGCTCTGGGCTCGACCCCATCAGGGCTTGGGCTCCTGGAATCGAAGGAGCGGCGTCGGTAGTAGCGGCCAAAGGAGCGCCTCCGCCAAGACTCGGCACGAAGCTCGCTCTTGGCCTGTCGCGCTTGGTGCCGAGGGTTTCGCTCCTCGCCTCGGCTGTACCGTTTAGAAAATGATAAATAGAGAGAGGTCTCGGGAGGAAGGAGAAACCCAAATAGTCAGATGAGGGGGCAGTAATGTCTTGCAATTGCAAGCCTAACGTGGCTAACTGGACGGAAGAGAACATAATGGTAAATTTCTAAAGTATTAAAGTGTACAAAAAAGGTTTGATGATAAATTTTTAAAGTCGGGTTCTTTCGAGGTCAACAGACTAATTTTTTCTTTCTTTTTTCTCGATACCTCTTCATCTCTATTTTTCATCTCTTCATTTTCAGTAAATCACATTTTTTGACTTTTCTTAATTCTTGTATCTAATTTTAAATTGATTTATAAATTAGGACATACAGAGTAGGTCGATTTGGACGAAAGCTCGTTTATTGCTGTAGATGCTTGATTTTATGGACCTTTTATAACACATACTAGCTTGATTGAATTGCGCCAGTTCATAAAACCGTTCAAACAGGACCAGTTTCTAGTCAAATCAAACGATTGTTTTTTGTTTCAAATAATTTTTTTGAAAAGTTTGAAAACTCAAAAAAATGTTAGTAAACTGACCGGACTGACCGAAAACCAATGAAACGTTAGAAAATCGATCAAACCCATTTGATTCAAAATTTGAATATTAAAAAAATGATCGATAAGAGAGGACACCGTCTTGTCGTTGCTGGGACGAGATGAAGGAAAAATAGAGAACACCATCCGTTTGCGCGTGACGGAATAAATTGGCATAAGGCCCATAAATTAATTGAGCCAATAGATAACTGCCACGTGCACGGGAGCACGCTGGCGTACGTAGTGGGAGCATGGAAGCCCCGGCCAATGTAATGGGCATGTTTGGATGCCTACCTGAAGGCTGACCAAGTGCATAACCTTCACAGGCCGCAGAGTCTGACTTCCACCATGCAAATCTACTCCGAAGTCTGGCTCGTTGGAAACTCAAGTAAGTTTTGTTTCCAGTGGGTCTAGCTCACCGATTAGCAATTGTTTAATCATTAATTAGTTTATACTACTTTTGGTTTTAAATTATTGACACTGTTGACTTGTACATCAACTTTGACCATTCATCTTATTAAAAAAATTGTTCAAATGTGTAAAATTTTGTTATTATTTGATTTATCATTATTGAAATTTAAATCACGATTAATAATTTTACACGTTAGAACAAATTTTTTGAATAAGACGAATGGTCAAAGTTGATGTTACAAGTCAACGATGTCAATAATTTAAAACCGAAAAGAGTATTTAATAATATTAAAATATTTTAATGTATATCACATTTAATATAATAGATTATGTATTTCATTATGTATTTAAATTACAATGATAATTAGTTAATATTTATTTTTTAATTTTAGTCTAACTTGTTATATACTTATTCAGTCAACCAAACATCAATTTTTTTTAACCTGCCTCGTTACATGCAACTAATCAAAGAATCATGTATAAGTTGAGCTTGGCTACCATGAGCCAATCTCACCGGTATTACAAACCCACTAAGAATAAGAGAAACCAGCGCACAATGACAAGTAAATCTTCAATTACCAAATGAACTCCCAACCAAAGTTGAGTAAAATTATTCAGAGATACCGCAGCTAAAGTACTGATGCATAGAAGAAGCAGGAGATTAGGAATAGAGAAGCAGGCATAGGAAGGGAGGTGAACCAGTGAAGCAAAGAAGAGAGCGAGAGAGAGCCAGAGGAGGGAGATGTTCTGTTCTTCGACGCTCAATCATGTTTCCTCTCCTCTGTTATATTGCTTGAGTGAGGTGCATGGGCTGGCACAGTGACATGCCCCTCTGGCCCAATGGTCATTGGCCCACAGCGGTATATGACATTTGAATACGAGCCAGACTGAGTTACACAACTAACCAAAGGGATCAAATACATACCATATATATGAGGGGATGTACGATATTCTACTATCGCGAGGCTTGTAGAAATAGTCAATTTCTTTGCCATTTACCAAGTGGTATTCTTATTGCACTCCATTTGTTTTAAATTTGATATAATAATATCAAAAACAAAATGAAAGAAGTACAAACTAAATTTTGTTCGTGGCTTAGAATCAAGCAGCATTAGTGGCCTCTTAATGAAGACCGTAGATCATCGGCATTGACAATCTCAATGCATTGTGATCTAACTATGGAATTAAAGCTTTTAGAGGCCACCAATGGACAGATCTATGAAAAAAATATGAATGCGATGATTCTCCTCTAATATAAACGTTCGTAGATATCTATCCCACTTTTTCTTGTCACGTTTTCAATCTTTTATTTTAGTGGTACATTTTATCTTCAGACTCTCATCCTCTATTGGTCTTTCCCTCCGCCTCTCCTGTGACCCCTTCGCCCTTTTCTCCCGGTTGTCGCCCCGCCCTGACCACCATCGGCTGTCGCCCCGCCCGGACCGCCGCCGGAAACTCACAGTTCGCCGCCCCGCCTCTTGGCCGCCGCCACCCCGTCTCTGGCTCGACGCCTGGCCTCGAACGCCTCCGCTCCGTCTTTGATTCGACGCCCCGCCCCAGCCGCCCCCGCCTAGACTCCGGTTCAACGGCCCGCCCCCACCGCCGCCGCCCCGTCACCAGTTCGACGACCCGCTCCGGCTGTCGCCGCCGAGTGTTCGGTTCGATGCCCCGCCCTGGCCGTCACCGGTTCCACGCACTTACTGTCCTACCCTTCCCCCTTTCCTCGACGATAATTTCCTATTCGTCAATCGATGCACACCCATCCTCATTTTTTCTTCAGTATTATCTCAGTTAGATTCTAATTTTTTTTCCTATTGATGCTAATTACATTAAAAACACGGTTCCAAAGACGGTAATTGCAACCTTATGTAGTTTGTCACAAGTTTCCAACCTTTTCTTTATTTTGCTCTTGGCTTTTACCTTATGACGTACTGAAGTGAAGGGAATGAACAACGAGTTCATGTGAAGTTACTAATCTATATTATTAAATATAATGTATCAAGTTAATCATGCATTCATTGCTTACATTATTATTATACTACATGTGTATAGAATGGTATAACGCTTCGGAGAGAATTCTTGTTCAATTGTTAGCATCTAAAAATTTGAATAAGCCAAGAAGGGTTCTGCCAAAAAATATCCGAGATTAACTTTTTTTATCACGAGAAACCAAATTATTTGATAAAGTCTACGATTTAATGATTTATTTTGTCTTATCTATATTGTATTGAACTTATGTCATGTGAGAAGAATATGTCACCTTGTCTTTTTTATCGAATGTGTATTACATCACGTTACTTTGCCCATGGCGTAGCACGGGTACACGGACTAGTTTTTTTATAACTTACTCCATCCGTTCTAAATTATAAATCATTCTGAAGCTTTCAAGTTTTTTCAAATTATAAGTCATTCTCACTTCTCTGTACACTTTCTCTTTTTTTGATATTTTTTATTTCTATCTCTCTCCTTCTCGTTTTCAGCATATTTCACTTTTTTTCTTCTTTAATTTTCATGTCCAGATCCAAAACAATTTATAAATTGGGACGCAGGGAAATTAGAATTTCCTACTAGTATAAATATGATTAATACCTCGGTTTATATATGTTCCATTCGAAAAATTAGAATTTCCTACTGGTATAAAATGGAAAACAAAGTATTAACCGAAGGTCACACTGTTTCATTGGATCTTAAAAAAGAAAAGGTCGAATATTACAAAATGAGATACGCATAAAGTATGTTTTCTAGAAAGATAGAGTATTTATATGTTACAAAATCCTTCAGAAAATCTATTTAGACTTGGAATTTGAAGTCGTCTAATCACGCGTTCAAGGATGAGTACGTATTTTAAAGGTTATCCCCCATCCAGATCCGGGAACACAGTTGATTCCTCCGACCGACCGCCGATTCCGCTAAACCCGCACCCGTCCACCTCACTCCGGCCGTCCGGCGCGGCGACGAAACATCTATCCACCGCGCGATGGCTGACGCCGCTAGCAGCAGCCGCGGCGGCAGCAGGGGCCAGGGCGAGTCGGTGGTGATCGACTACGGCCGGCGCCGCACGAGCTGCGGCTACTGCCGATCCACCGGTCCCACGAGCATCTCCCACGGTACGATTGCTGAAATCCCGTCCGATTGAACTGGTTTGATCTGCTTCGACTCAGATCGGACCTAGACATCTTTTGGCGCATAGACTCTCCCGTTGGTTCTAATATCTCGATATTTCGTCGAATATCCCCTTAGCTCTAGCATCTTTGAGTTGACGCGTAAAAAAGAAAATGTCTGCCTCCGGATCCTCTCGGAATTTTAGAATTTCACTGTAGATTTTCCTGCTAAGGGAGTGCCAGGGAATGATTTTCCGTTGTTGGGTTGTGTGAATCCTTGTTGTTTCAGCTTATGCTTTTAGCAAACTGGATTTCAGCTGCAAACTGTGGGGCTGTACATTCTAACCTTTGAATGCCGGTTATTTCGTTTATATCCTGTTTGATTGTTATTTTACTAGCTTTAGGGCGATCACAACGTATAATACCTACTTCGGTAATAAGTTGTGCCCCATCTAAAATCGGTTGTAGTTAATTTAAGTCTCACAATGTTTGTTGCAAAAGGTCGCCCTAAATGCTTCAGAATTCCAGCGTTGCACTCAGCTTGTACTTGCAGCAAATTCACCTTGCCACTCTGAAATGAAATTGGAAAAAATAAGCACCCTTTAAATGGAGAATGAATATTGACGTAGCCCGTGATGTTATTAAAAATACCCAAATTTGTATGATTTGTTACTTTTTCTTATAATTCTACCTTTCATATGAATACTTTCTATGTAAGGCTTCATTACGTCATTTTTGGTAATACCTTTTATCCCATTTATGTTGCAGGTATGTGGGCCAATAGTTTGAAAGCTGATGACTACCAAGGTACAAAAATTTCATTGAATTAAAAGTTTTACCTGTACGCACTACTTGAAACCATACTTTTTTTTTCCACAATTCCTGAAAGCTGAGTAACACATTGGTTTGCAGTTCGATTCCTAGATTTGTTCTGCCTATTGTTAGCTAGAAGCATATTGAACTTTTGACATATTCATAATGTCCTTGCATCTGTGAAAGAAATGGTGACAGGTAATATAACATGGCCAAAAACTTGTGAAGCTCAAAATAATGGTGTGGCACCTTTGCCGTGTTTTTCAGTCATAAACCTTAAACCATACCATATTGTATCTAGGGCACCTGTTCTGCATATTAGGAGTGAGATGTTAAACTTGATGTTAGTCAAAGAATTAAAGTTGTTTTTTTTTAGAATCAATTAAAGTCGGATGGTTGAAGTGCCTTCAGCTTCTAGTATCCTATGTGACAGTTGGGTGCCACAAAAGCTAAAAGACTGCAATCCACCCTTTCGTGTTATATGGAGTAAAATATTGGCCTACTAAAAGGCAACATGTCCTGCTACTAAATCTAGCATAAATACATATATTGCGATGTATTTGTGGCCACATAAGAGATAATGTCTGGAACGATGACATATGAGAGAGATTAGAGGTGGCACCGGTCGAGGAGAAGCTTGTGCAACATCATTTGAGGTGGTTACTGGCCAGAATGATTACTTGGACAAATTTCTTAGATGCGCTCAGTTTTCAAAAATTGCTTTTAAAATTTCCTGAACATACCCTGAGCCTGTAAACAGTGGTTACTGGCCAGCTCCCAATTCAATGATTCAATCAAGTTCACTTTCCATTTCTCTCACATTTGTTTTCTTACAATCAACAACTAGCACTGGCAATTCCCACTTACTGAGTGCTACGGTTTTGTTACCCACTGGATTTCCAGAAAGGAAATAGAATTAAAGTAGTTGATAAGCTGATCTGTTGGCAGAGTGGTATCTGTATGAAATAATTTCTTAGGTGCCATCGTAAATTTGCACAATCCTGTATATGCCACTGTCAGTGACACAGGTGGGTCCCTTCCATACAGTGGCATATATGGATATATGAATTAGTTCAGTTCCTTCCATACAGTATTCAGTATCCCTAACAAACTTCAGATGGCATGGCTTTGACTTCCAGCAATAATTGTGAATTTTACAGCTCTCCTTGACCGTGGATGGAGAAGGTCTGGTTGTTTCCTTTACAAGCCTGAGATGGAACGAACATGTTGTCCTTCATATACAATACGCTTAAAGGCAAATGATTTCATTTGTTCTAAAGAGCAGAACCGTGTGCTTAAAAAGATGCAAAGGTACTAAGTTTGTTTTGCCTATTCCTTAATTTTGCACACGTCCTCCAGTTCTTATAATATCTGTTTGTTAGTTAATTGAACCCTCAAAGTGCCTTGTTTTCTTTTTATTCACCCCATCCATGTGCAGGTTCCTTGATGGCGAGCTCGATCCACAGGTCGGAAGTTCCAAGTCAAACCCTACAAAACGCTCGCTCTGTGAACCTATAAAATCACCAACCTCAAAAGCATCCAAGGTCTCATCAAATGATTTTCAAGCATCTACATGTTCAAATATTTCAAAAGAAGATGAGTTCACCTGTTGCCTGTCAAGAAAAATTGATGAGGCAGTTGGTACATGCTTCCAAGGGGGAATATTTAGTTCAACCGTTCAACTCCCTAAAGCTACCGTGAAGACTGTTAAACCTCAAGTTAAAAAGAAAGTTGGAGAACCAATGCAAGAAAAGAAAGCAGGAGAAGCAGTCAAAGATTTGGTGTATACATGTAATATAAGTTTCCAAATAGTGGCAGCAGTTAGGCGTGCATTGCAGAAAGAAAAGGGCTCTGATAAAAATGCATCATTAGCAGACCTTTCTCCAAGTTCTGTTGCAGAAAAGCTGGTGATGACAATGGAACGTCTTGGAGAACTAGCTGATTTTGAGTTAAAAGCTTGTAATGGACATCTGAATTTCTATTCAGCCACCAATCAGAGAACACAGAACCATACCAACATTTATACACCTGCACAAGTTCCAGACAACTTAAAACAAAGCTCTGTGAACAGTAATAATACTGGACATTCTCAAAAAAAAAGAAAGCTTGAGATTAGGATGAGCACATCACATTTTGATCCCGAGGAGTATGCTTTGTACCGAAGGTATCAGACAATAGTGCATAAGGAGAAGACAGTTTCGGAAAGTTCGTACAGAAGGTTTCTAGTAGATACACCAATTGTGTTTGTTCCCCCAAGAAGTGGGGATAATACAGTTCCACAATGTGGCTTTGGGTCATTTCATCAACAGTACAGAATTGATGGAAAACTTGTTGCTGTTGGCGTAGTTGATATCCTCCCTAAGTGTTTGTCAAGCAAGTATTTGTTCTGGGACCCTGACCTTGCTTTCTTATCTCTTGGAAAGTATACAGCGCTAAAGGAGATAGAATGGGTCAAGACAACACAGGGGCACTGCCCCAGTCTTGAGTACTACTATCTGGGTTACTATATACATTCTTGCAATAAGATGAGATATAAAGCTGCATACCGGCCATCAGAGCTGCTCTGTCCAGTCCGTTATGAGTAAGTTGTTTTTCCTCATGCTGGATTTAACAATGCATTTTTAATGTAAATGTAATAATGGTAAAACTCATCTGGAAGTTATAGGAGACACATTATGTACTTGTGTGCAGTTCAAGAAAAGTATGGTTAAGCTGTATCTTTTTGTTTCATAAGGGTACTATTGATATTTCCATAGTAGTAATCATTTTTAGGTCACTTCTGTTCTATAGTTCAAGTTCATGCCTGGATCAGTGAAAAGTTGAAAACATACAAAACTTTCATCTCCAACTTCAATGTCAAAACTTCTGGTTTGCTACTTTACTGTTTTATTCTACCATTCCCATCTGTCAAAGCAGCAGGCCTTAATGCAAATTTATCACAAGAAGTTAGATTTCTTTGCTCATCAAACTGAAACTTTTTAACTTTAAAATGGCATGCTTAAATGTTGGAGAAATTATCATGCTCTGCATTTTTTTTGTTCGTGTTAACTGTTTAACATGTAACTCTTGACTTTGCAGGTGGGTGCAGTATGATTTAGCTAAACACCTACTAGACAGAAGTCAATACTCCATTCTCTCCGATTTCGATAAGATGAAAGATGAAATGCCTCAACATATTTGTGGTCCTAGTAATGATTCTTCATCAAAATCGGATCACACTGAGTCTGCTATTGATGAGGATGATGAAGATTTGTATGGCTATCAATCAGATATGATGGTTGATGATGACGTAACTCATTCAGAGAAGGTTGATACAACTGAGGACGGTTCCAACATGAAAGACATTGAAAATGTCATCCTAGACCTGAATGGCTCTCGAGTTAAGTATAAGGTACATATACAAATTTGACTCCCAATCTAAACGATGATACTAGTTCACTGTCTGTGCACTAAAATAGGGTCATATCATCTTGCTGGCATTAAGCTTTTCTAATGCAACATGGAAATTGGTATTCTTTTGTTACCAAACTTAAAATTATACTATGTTCCTGTAATTATCAAAATTCTAGAGTCTCCAGAAAATTGTAGTTTTTGGCTCCAGTTTGGTATCTGAAGGATATGTGACTGTTTTTTGAAGGGAGTGCATAAACATGTGACCCCTTAGATTGTTCTTTGATTTGTTGAGCTGGTTCCTCTGCTTCTTGCAGGATCTTCAACAAGTGTTTGGGCCAATCGAGAGGAGACACCTCAATGCACTAGAAGGGCAATTGAGCAGATACGTCAAAGTTGTTGGGAAGGAGCTATCTGAGCGAATGGTCTATTCCCTTACTTGATACTATATGCTATACTTTATATGAGGGAGCGGTGCTACTGTTAAAGGTGCATGTGAATGTTTACATCTTTTGAACTGAGTGTCAAAGGTGCACATGAATTCATTCTATGATTTATTGTAAACATCTGAAGGCTGAAAAACATGATAGATCTGCCGGGTCAGTTCTCTCGTTGCTTTGACACTGAAGTTTCCTTTTGAAATGGTGCCACTATCTGAGATTGCCAGAGCATATTTCCTCTTTGGAAATCGTAGAATGGAAGATAAAAATGACATGCGACAGGTTTTCATATGATCTATCTCCCTTCGTCTCAAAATAAATAAGTAGCGTTTTTTTACTTTTTAAAATCATCGTTTGATCATTAGTTTTATTTAAAAAATTTACAAAAATACAAAAATAAACAAGGTCAAGTTTAAAGTATTTTAATAATAAATTATTTTATAATAAAATAAATAAATTTTCACAATTTTTTTAACGAATGATTAAAAGGGATGTTTGAAAATTTAAAAGAGACGGAGAGAGTATGTTAACTGTTATGTATCCGCTCCCCGACCATGCAGTGGAACTGTATGAGTTGGGCCTTTGTTGATGTCACCTGCACTTGTGGTGATGCACCAATGGTAATTGCTCATCCACCTCCAGGCAGAGAGCCACCGCCCAGGACTGGACGAGTTTGTGGATGGGACGTTGTGCGGGGGACTGGGGAGCCTTTTTGGACATCAGCCAGCGGGGAGCTGCGGGAATATGTTCAGGCTAGGCACATGCCACATGGTCATTGTGCGAGCCGGGCTTGTGCACTCCGCGGCTGTTACTGGTGCGAGGTGCGAGATGATTAATCGTTTCCCTAGCAAACTTACGCCGCGTGGGTGGTACCGACGGTCAGCCTGTCGTTGGTTGCACTCGAGGCCGCGTCACCCCATTGCAGCCGGTCAGGATATGTCAGGAAGGCTGCACGTCACCTGCTCTGCGTTGTCGTACGTACATAATAATGATGGTTTAATCTGCAAGGGCAAAGATACGTTTGTATACCCCAGTCATCAACGTTCCAACTACGAAGTGCGAAACATTCGGGTGATTTCTACTAGTACTCCAAAATTCTAACCGCCGTACCTCGATAATTGGCGAGTCTCGGTCACTGCCACGAGCCACGAGCCACGCAGCACCTTCAGCACGGACAGATTCTCGCTTTTCTCGAGTGGCTTCCACAGCCGCACACGGGGAGCACATGGACCCTAGGCTCAGTACCCAAGACACGCCCATGACCTGTCGATCTTATCATCGACTAGCAGGACCCGCACGTCAGAGCTCTAATGACACGGCAGGGTAGCGGTGGCAGCGTCGCCATGGCGCAGCGTCGATCAGTGGATGACGGGGCCTGGGCGGTGCAGTGACGCCGCTGTACTCGGAGGTGGGGAGGTGATGAGAGAGGGGATGATGAAAGGAAAAGGACGGAATGGTGCTGAAGGAAAAAGTAATGGGAGGCACCAACCGCCAGAAGCGGTGGACACTGGACTGGGTCGGGAATCGCAGATGCTTGTCGGCTTTGCGTGGCCTGCTTTGGCACCGACGACGACGATACGACGGCCGACGAACATGCAACTGACGTGTGAGGCCGGGGGTGGGTGGGGCCGTCGTGCCGACGTGCCATGGCGGGTTGGTCTCACCAGTCCGGAGCGCGGGGGCCGGCGACGGCGGCTAACGGAGGCTCTGAAGGCCGTTATCAAGGAGCGCGCGGGACGCACCTGGGTCCCGCAGCCCTGGGGTGATCCGCGTGTGGATTCCTGTCCTGTGTTCTTCCGTGACGTGAATCAGGTCTCTAGCAGCAGTAATCTTGACATGGTTCACAATGACGACTCGCGCGGATCGTGCGAGAGAAGGCTGGGCAGTAGAGGCGGTTTCCTCCTAACGTTGCTGCCCGATAAATACCCTGTGCCTTTGATTTGTTCGCTGCAGCTTCTTTCCTTCCAATCTATCCATGGTTCCTTGCGACAACTGTCAACTTCATATTAGTTTTATTTTTTCAATGAATCTCATCCAAATGGATCTCAATCAGAATAAAAAGCGACGCGTTAGCCACCATTATTGTTTATACAACAACAGAATTGTCGAGCTCATGTACTCGCGCACGTGGATCAAGACTCCGAAGAGTTTAGAGGTTAGACGACGACGCACGAACGCGCAGTTCAATCCTCGAAGCGACGATCTACCAGAGCTGTATTAGCCGCGCTAAGACGCGCGGAAACGCCGACCTCCAAAGACCAACCCTCAAAGGCCGACCCTCGGATAGGTGCGACGCGACGGGCCACGCCTCCGCGTGAGCGAAACGAATGATGACAACGACAGTAAAGGACCCACCTATAAGCGAGACAGCAGAATCACGTAGGACTCACCGTTCTGTAATCACGAACTCACTTATATAAAGAGGGGCTCGAAAAACGATAGAACAGACGACCTAGACGACCAAAACACGAACACACACAAACTAAAATTAAAGCCCTTGCGCGTAACCGTCTACGCGCAAGCAACCTTCTGATCAAGAGCATCGAGCACTCGCGATCTAGACGTCAGATCCTACTCCGAATAGAGAATCTGACCGTTTGTATTTTTCCATCGATATAAATCATCCTCTGACGTAGAGTATTACACCGCTCGAGATGGCTCGAATCAAGTTTTCTTTAAGTCTTTCGTAGATAAGCCACACATCGAATACAAAGACACGCCATCCCTTCGATTGTTTTTTTTACTGTGTCGATGGTCAGAACGCGAACAAGAATGCCGCCGTCGCATCCGTGCTTAGCCACGGCGAGCCACCGCCGTCGCCTATGTGCGCGGCCACAGAGAGCCGCCACCATCATCAGCATGCTCGGCCACGGAGAGTCGCCCTCGTCGCCGACGTTCGAGGCCATGGAGAGCCGCCGCCCACGTGCACAACCACGGAGAACCGCTCTGTCGTGTCCATGCTTGGCCACGGCCCGCCTTGGTGCTCGGCCACGGCCAGCCATGCTTCTCCTCCTTCCACGACGCTTGATGTTGCCCCGTTGTCACTAATGCCAAGCCTGTGATTCGAGTGCGTGGTTGACTGGCGGTGGGCTAGTGTCGGACTTGAAGCTGGTGACGGTGGATTTGGGTCGAGCAGGCAAGGATTTGTGGGGAGTTGTGGAGGATTTTTATCAGAGTTGTGCAGTTGGGTGGAGGCTGTTGAGCAATTGAGGAAGAAGCCCCTTTGGAACGGTTCACGGCGGCTCCGGCTCACGGGCACTGTAGCTACAGGGCTAGTGTCGTAAGCTGAGGAAGCTACATAACTTGTAGCATAAGCTGGCAGACAAAAACTATATCAATCACACAAAAGTGTCAGCAGTCAGACACTTGATGAGCGATTTGTAACAGGCTAACCTTAAATATGGTTGATGTTCAGATATATGCTGCGTGAGTCACACTTACGTAACAATCGCTTACGCTTTTGTTCTGCTTCGTGTAAAAGAATTAATTCAGTGTTACTGTGCTTTGAGTGTTTAGCTATTTAAATTGGTCTTCTTCCTCTTTGAACTAGCAAATTAAAATTAATTCTTATGATTTAATCACACCACAAACCATGAAAGTTGAGTCTTAATCCATGAGCCTCACATGATTTGTCCGTTAACATCGTTTTGCATTATATTCCATAAGTTTGTATTAGCTAACCCAGCTCAGTTGGCGCAACGGCTAGCACAACGGCCTCGCCTGAGTTCTCGGCACGCACGACGTGCACGTCGCCCACGATGCGCCTGACGTGCACTACGCGCATCGCGCGGCATGAGCTCGCCCCAGATTCGCTCCAGCCGGCGCCATCCCTTGCTAGAACTTAGGATCTGTCAATAAGTATTGTACATGTATAAATACTACCCATGATCAATACAAATAGCAGTTGCGAGTGCATTCTTTCTCTCACTCAATTCTCTCCCTAATTCATGGTAATCAGAGCAGGTTAGAGTTCTGTTCGCCACTGCGTTTCAGCTCACGTTCTCCATTGTTCACTGCTTCCGCTGCCATGGAGAGAAACCAGCTCTATGAGAGTGGTTCTTTGTCTTCCTCCTCCTCATCTACCTCCTCCACTGATGCTAGCGGCACCAGCGATGGCCCGCCGTTTGCTCACAATGTCATTGTCCCACCTGCAACTATCCAGATGGTCAACATCCGCTCTCACGTTCTGGTGACTTTGGACATGACCACGGACTCCAACTACTCCCAGTGGCGTCGCTTCTTCGACACCGTCTTTGCCAGGTTCGTTCTTCACCGCCACATCGCAGCTTGCATGTCCCGGCGCCGTTGTTCTCCTCAGTGGGTCATGAACAATGCCACGGTGACCA
>BCLF01000025.1:2157781-2171338 GCA_001602275.1 Zoysia japonica | reverse complement strand
GGGCCCGCTTGACCTTGGAGCAGACGCTCCGCATCGTCAAGGAGGAGCGTGACCGTGCCTTCGAGCAGGTCGACCTCCTGAAGTCGGAGCGGGTCGTGCTGCAGTCCGAGGTCTAGCAGGCGGCGACGGAGCTCGGGCGAACACGTCAGGAGGCCGTTGGAGTCCAGGAGGAGCTCTCGGCGGCCCAAGTTCGGAACGAGCGGCTCCGGAAAAGACTCGACCGGGCGGGGCAGGCCGTCGAGGCTGCCGAAAAGGAATGAGACGGTAAGGGCGAACCCCCTTCGACTTGGTTCTGTCTCTCGGGATTGTTTTTCTGATGGTCTTGAGTGTAGGATTGGCGGCGCGAGGTTCAAACCTTGAGGTCGGCGGGCTTGAACCTCCTGAAGAAGTTGTACTCCGGTGTGCCAGAGGATTCCGTCTCGACGGGGGTCCTCACGCACGCCCTGCATCAGCATCCGGGGGTCGTCTCAGACGTCGTCATGAGGGCGTGGGAGGACGGGTCTGCGACAGCCCTGGTCCTGGCCCGCTCCCATTACCCGGACGCGGACTTCGGCAGGATCGTCGAGGGCTTCGCATCCGGCTACTCGGACGAGCAACTGGATGCAATCTCGGTGGAGATGCAGGAGCCTGGGGCGAAGGCCGTCGCCGACTTCAAGACAGAGGACTTCTTGCCCGAGCAGTTCGGCGCGTTCCCCTATGTATAGATTTAAGTTTGTAAAAAGCGTCGTGTAATAAAAGATATCGATTGAGAAATCATTATTGCACGACTGAATTCGAGTTTCTGACCCCTCTTCGCTAGTTGCGACTGTTTTTCGCTCTCCGCTGGGCATCAATCAAACGAATAGGTCGAGTATAGCTTGTAGGGTCGGGTGTCAGGCCCGATACAGCCGTAGAGCGTCATCGGCTCCCGATCGTAGATAGTTTAGTCGCGGGGAGGCTTCGAACAAAAAACGCGTGCGAAGTTCGTGTTCGGGGATCCGACCCCGAGGAAACAAAAAGGGGACCTGACCCCAAACAAAATAAAACGCGGATTCAAGTTTCCGACCCCTTTCGCTGCTTGCAGCTGCTTTTTCGCGTCCCGTTGAGCGTCAATCAAACGAACGGGTCGAGTATAGCTCGTAGGGTCGGGTGTCGGGTCCGATACAGCCATAGAGCGTCATCGGCTCCCGATCGTGTATAGTGTAGCCGCGAAGAGACTTTGAACGAAAAGCGCGCGAGGGTTATCACTCTGGGTTCGCCCGCGAACTCGGCGCGGGCCGAGGATCCGACCCCGAAGAAACGAAAACGAAGCGAAAAAACCGAGATGACGTAAAGGGTTAACGGGGAGCGGTGCCCTGGCATAAAAAATCGAAAAACGATAAGCGAGGTCGAACGTTTTGACACTCGAAAGGGTGAAGGTAAGTAGCCCCCGGTGCGAGGTGTGGCCGAGACGGCCACAGCTCGTAGCCCAAAAATGGTTAACAGGAGTAAGTTGCAAGGACTTAGCTGTTTTTATTAGGTGTAGAACCTTCGGAGGTTCTCGATGTTCCATGTGTTCTCGAGTTCTCGGCCGTCCTAGGTCGCTAACTTATAAGCGCCGGGCCTCAAGAAGTGCTTGATTACAAAGGGTCCCTCCTAGGGGGGCGACAGCTTGTGCTGGTCGGCTTTCGTTTGCACTTTTCTCAGCACCAGATCTCCTACGTTTAGCGCCTAACCTTTGACGCGCCGAGCGTGCAGCCGTCGTAGCCTTTGCTGGTACTTGGCAGAGCGTAGGAGGGCGACTTTGCGCGCTTCTTGAAGCTGGTCGAGATTGTCCTGCAGCGTGACCCGCGACCTTTCCTCGTCGTAAGCTCGGACTCGCGGAGAGTTGTAGTCGAGGTCGGTCGGCAGCATCGCTTTTGCTCTAAACGTCATGAAGAACGGCGTGAACCCGGTGGTTCTGTTGGGAGTCGTTCGCAGACCCCAGAGGATTGATGGGAGTTCGCTCACCCATCGTCCGACTGCCTGCTTAACGGAGTCGTAAATCCATGGCTTCAGCCCTTGGAGTATCATCCCGTTGGCCCGTTCGACCTGCCCATTCGTCTTTGGGTGCGCCACGGAGGCGAAGTCTAGGCGAATGTGATACTCGTCGCAAAATTCTCGGAATTGCCGACCGGTGAATTGCGCGTCGTTGTCGGTGATAATGGAATTCGGAACCCTGAACCGACAGGTGATGTTGTGGATGAACCCGACCGCCCGGGTTGAAGTGATCTTGGGCACCGGCTCAGCCTCGATCCACTTGGTGAACTTGTTGAAGGCGACCAAAAGATGGGTGAAGCCGCCGAGTGCCCTTTTGAATGGTCCGAGGATGTCGAGTCCTCAGACAGCAAAGGGCCAGGCGATCGGGATCGTCTAGAGCTCCTGGGCCGGCAAGTGCGTCTGTCGGGCGTAGAACTGGCAACTTTGGCAGGTTCGACGAGCTTTTAGGCGTCGGCCACTGCCGTCGGCCAATAGAAACCTTGGCAGAAGGCCTTGTCGACGAGGGTTCTGGGTCCGACGGGGTGACCGCAGATGCCCGAGTGGATATCCTCCTGAGGGATGCAACGCTGCAGTATACCACTCGTGTTTCGTTTGTAGAGCTCGCCGTCCGAGATGACGTAGGCTTTGACCTGCCGCGCGACCTTCTTGGCTTCATTGAAGTCGGCTGGAAGAGCGCCGTCTTGAAGGTGAGAGAAGATATTGCGGGACCAATCGAGGGCGAGGGCCATGACCTCTGCCTTCAGGCCTTGGGTCGGCTCACTGCTCGTGCCCTCGGTGGGCGGATCCTTGATGCTTCTGATGGAGGGTTTGGTGAGGACTTCGAGGAAAACGGCGTCGGGGACCGGTTCACGCTCCGAGCCCAACTTGGCGAGGGCGTCGAAGGCCTTGTTGTCCCGACGTAGAACGTGATGGAGTTCGAGCCCATCGAACTTGTCTTTGAGTTTGCGAACCTCATGACAGTAGGCCTCCATCTTCGGATCTCGGCAGCTGGAGGTCTTCATGACCTGACTGACGATTAGCTCGAAATCGCCCTTGACGTAGAGCCGCTGAACGCCGAGGGTGATGGCCATTCGCAGGCCATGGAGGAGCGCCTCGTACTTGGCCGCGTTGTTGGAGGCGCGAAACTGCAGCTGCAGCACGTAGTTGCACTTGTCTCCCCTCAGGGAGAACAGGACGACCCAGCCCCTGCGCCCTTAAGCATGCAGGACCCGTCAAAATACATCGTCCAGTACGCGACGCTGCCAGGGGCCAGCGGTTCCTGAGCCTCGGTCCACTCGGCGACGAAGTCGGTCAGGGTCTGAGACTTGATGGCCTGTCGAGGGACGAAGGCGACATCGAGCCCCATGAGCTCCACGGCCCACGTGGCTATGCGCTTGACCATGTCTTTGCCGCTGACGATCTCCCCGAGTGGGAAGCCGGTGACCACCTGGACGGGGTGGCTCGTGAAGTAATGCTGCAGCATGCGGCTCGTGATGAGGATGTCGTAGATCAGCTTCCTCACCTGGGTGTACCGAGTTTTGGCATCGGCCAGCACCTTGCTGATGAAGTAGACATGTCGCTGGACAGATAGAGCCCGACCCTCCTAGCTCCGTTCGGCGACGAGGACGGTGATGACGACTTTCGAAGTCGCCGTAATATAAAGGAGGAGGGTCTCCCCCGGAGTCGGGGACGTAAGGATCGGCGGCGATGAGAGCAAGGTCTTGAGCCGATCGAAGGCTTCCTGGGCCTCGGCCGTCTAGGTGAACCGCTCCGCTTTTCGTAGCAGTCGGTAAAAAGGCATCGCCTTTTCGCTGACCCCTTGGTCCTGCGGATCTCGTCCAGCTGGGCCGAGCCAGATCGGGCGGCGGCCAGCTCGAAGCTTTCCTGTTCGCACGCTAGAGCGTGTTGGAAGCGCGACGAGGCCGTGATGACGCCCTTCGGCCCCGGCATCTTCAGCTTCAGGTAGACGTAGTTGAGGATAGCCATAAACTTCGCGTAGCAGGGCCGGCCCAGGATGGCGTGGTAGGCGCCGGTGAAGTCGGCCACCTCGAAGGTGAGCAACTCGGTCCGAAAATTGCTCCGGTCACCGAATGTGACTGGGAGCGTGATCTGCCCGAGGGGCGTTGCGTAGCCCTCGGGGACGACTCCGTGAAACGGAGTGTGGCTTGGATGAAGGTTGGCCTCCGTCAGCTTCATCGCCCTGAAGGCGTCGGCATAGAGGATGTTGAGGGCGCTCCCTCTATTCATGAACACCTTCGATAGGCGTACAGAGCCGACGATGGGGTCGAGCACCAGCGGGAGGCGCCCGGGTTGCGGGACATGATCCGGGTGGTCGGTCCGAGCGAAGGGGATCGGGGCCTCGGACCACTTGAGGTAGCGAGGGACCGCAGGGTCGGCTGCGTTGACCTCCCGCCATGTCCTCTTTTGTCAGCCACGGGACTCGCAGTAGGCCGCGGGGCCGCCAAAGATCATAAGGCAGTCTTCCGGCTCGAGGAAGGCTGCGCCGACGTCGTCCTCGGCCCCTTGGCTTGGGGGTCGACCTTGGCCGCCGAGAAGTCGGGTTGAAATCTGCTCCTGAAGAACCTCCTCTCCAAGTGGAAGTTCCGGAAGGTGTGCTTGACCGGCACGGAGTGGTTTGGGCAGGGCCTGTCAAGCATCTTCTCAAAGTGGCCATCGTGATTGGCTGGCTTCTTGGTCGGGGGTCAGACCGACCGGTCGGCAGCGGCCATGAAGTCGTCATCGTGGCGCTGACCCTTCCCCTTCTTGCGGCTCAAACTGCCGCCGCCTCGCTCGTTGCGGCGGTCGGCATGCCGGTGGGGGGTCGGTCGCCCTGACGGTCGGTCCCAGACCTTTCGTCCTTCGCTCGACTTCGGTCGAAGTTGGACTGTACGACCTCCTCTCTGGTGGCGAAGGTCGTGGCAACGTCGAGGAGGTCCCGGGCCGTCCGAGGGTTCCTCCGACCCAGCTTGTGGACAAGCACCTTGGACGTCGTGTCGCAAGTGAAGGCGTTGATGACGTCGGTATCGCTGACGTCAGGGAGCTCGTTGCGCTTTCGTGAAAAGCGCTGGATGTAGTCCCGGAGTGACTTGCCGGGCTCCTGCTTACAATTCTTAAGGTCTCTGGAGTTATCTGGGCGCGTGTAAGTCCCTTAAAAGTTGCCGACGACGATTCGGCGTAGGTCGCTCCAGTCCTGGATGCAGCCCTCGGGGAGGTGCTCGAGCCATCCTCTGGCCGAGTCGGTGAGGAAGAGCGGCAGGTACTGAATGGCGAACAGGTCGTCCGCTCCTCCGGTCCTGCAGGCGAGGCGGTAGTCCTCGAGCCAGTGGACGGGGTTCGTCTCCCCGTTTTAGCGGCTGATGGTGGTCGGGGCGCGAAATCTTTGTGCGAATTTCGCGGCCGAATGAGCGATCCGAACGCTCTGGGTCCGACCCCGTCAGGGCTTGGGCTCCTGGAGTTGGAGCCGTGTCGGTAGTAGCGGTCGAGGGAGCGCCTTCGTCCGGATTCGGCGCGGAGCTCGCTCCTCGCCTGCCGTCGAGCGTCGATGGTGCCGCGGGCGTCGCGGTTGGGGCCGAGTCGCGGGAGGACCGACCTCACGTGGTGTCGAGGGTTTCGTTCCTCGACTCGGCTGTCGTACGTCGAGCTTCGCCGATCCTGGGATCGGCGGTTGCTTCTCGTCTCCGACTGCTGGGGCTAGAGGGACGCTTCTGGTTGTTAAAGCGCGCTGTCGAGGTAGAAGCGTACGCGGTCGTACACTTCCCTCAGCGCTGGGTCCTCGGGAGCAGTGGTCTCGTCGAGGATGCACGCTGCTGCCGCGAGGTTCTCGAGCGGGGTGTCGAAAGTCGGCGGCCCTCCAGTGACGAGCTGCTGGTAGGTGGACCGTCCTCGGGCTCGAGCTGCGTCGCTGGGACCGGCTGCAGCCTTGCCTCGAGGCTCGGGGCTGCTAGTCCGTCCCGGGGGCGGCCAGACCTGACCGACGGTGTCCACCGCGAGGCGCGAGGACGGGTTGGCGCCTGGCGTATTGCCGGGAGTCGCCGGTTCCGTGCCCTTAGGGGCGTGGAGAGTGAAGCACTCCCTCGACGGGTCGTGCCTCAGAATGAGATGGCTCCGCTGGCGCTGAGTAGGACGCCTCTTGCGCAGAGCCTGAAGGCGCAGCTCGCCGCCTTCGTTGGCGACGAAGTTCAGGCTTCCGAAGTGAAAGGTCTGCCCAGAGGCGAAAGTGGGGACTCGCCACGACCAGCCATCTCCGGTGACAGCGACCGTGAAGCCCTCGAAGCGAAGGTGGGAGACCGAAGTGTCTCCCATAACGGTAAAATAGGAAGCCATCGAAAAGCCGAAGCGAGAGCACACCAAGAGAATCACCTACTTGGCGGTCAACTACCGGTGTTCTGACCACCGGCACAGTACGAAAATACGATCGCGGGGGTGGTGTGCCTTCGTATTCGATATGGCCTAGTCTACGGAAGACTCAAGATGGTTTTTTACCTAGTTCGAACAACCTCGAGCGGTGTAATACCCTACGTCCAGAGAGTGGATTATCTCGATGATAATAGTACAAAGGGTCGGATTCTCTCTTCGCGAGAGGATCCGGTGTGGATCGAGAGTGCTCGGAGCACGTATGAGTGGGGTTGCTCATGAGAAGGGATGCGAGAGCCCTGGAAACTGGCTTTGTTTCTTCTACTCCTCGTTGTTCTGTGTTCGTTGGTTCCTTCGCTCCCCGAGTCATCCTTATATAGGGCGGTCCGGAGTTACAGGATGGTGGGCCCTACGCGATCCTGCCGTCTCGCTGACAGGTGGGCCCTCCACTATCGTCGCCATCATTCGTTTTGCCCAGGCGCTGGCGTGGCCCGTCGCGTCGCACGCAGCGGCGGGCACTGTAGCGCCTGTCCGGCACTGTTGTGTCAGCCACAGTGCCGTCGGGTCTTGTCCATCGTCTACTGCCGCTTCTGCTGGAGTGTCGTCGTGGTGAAACTCGTCCTGTCCCATCGAAGCATTTGGCGGTTGGCTGCCGAAGTAAATACGTCATAATGTCGAACTTATCTCCCAGAGGTCGGTCTCCCCGGGGGTCGGTCTTCAGAGGTCGACGTCTCTGTGTGTCGATGTGGCTTTCGTAGATCGCCTTGGAGGTCGGACAGCGCGCCCGAACGCTGCCGTCCGATCCCTAACCTGGGGTCTTACGCGTACGAGTACGGACCGTCAAGTACCCGGAGTACATGATCTCGACAAGATGGGTTGTCCGCGATTTCAGTCAGTGTTCAGGTATTGATTTCGGAGAGACCTTTACTCCCGTTGTTAAGCTTGCTACGATCCAAACCATGCTCACCCTGATTGCCTCCAAGAATTGGCCAGTGAAGCAACTTGATGTCTCCAATGCATTTCTCCATGGGCATCTTCAGGAGTATGTAATCTGCCAGCAGCCTACCGGTTTCATCGACCCTGCGCAGCCTGATGCAGTGTGTCTCCTATCGAAGTATCTCTATGGACTCAAACAGGCGCCACGAGCTTGGTTCACCAGGTTTGCTGCATTCTTGATCACAACTGGTTTCTCTGCCACCAGATCAGATTCTTCTTTGTTTGTTCTTCGGCATGGGAATGATATGGCCTACCTGTTGTTGTATGTGGACGATATGATTCTTAGTGCTTCTTCTAACACGCTTCTAGATCTTATCATCAGTCGGCTTCGTTCTGAATTTGCCATCAAAGATATGGGGCTGATTCGCTTCTTCCTTAGTGTCAATATTTCCAGGTCTTCCGCTGGCTTCTATCTCAGTCAGTCCAGCTATGCAGAGGATCTTTTGGAGCGGGCTGGCATGTCAAATTGCAAGCCTACTGCAACTCCGATTGATACAAAGGCTAAACTTTCAGGAAATGACGGTCCCAAGCCTGCTGATGCCAGTCACTATCGCAGTCTTACAGGAGCTTTACAGTACCTCATTTGTCACTCGACAGGACATCGCTTATGCTGTGCATCAAGCCTGCCTGCATATGCATGATCCGAGTGAGTGTCACATGACTTTGGTGAAACGGATTCTGCGATATGTCCGCGGCACTATCACTCGGCTTGCATCTTCATCCGGTTTCTTCAACAGCAATCAGGGCTTATTCTGACGCCGATTGGGCAGAATGTCCGGATACTCGGCGATCAACATCAGGCTATTCTGTTTATCTCAGTAATTCACTGGTTTCCTGGTCATCCAAGCGCCAAGCAACAGTCTCACGTTCCAGTGCTGAAGCAGAGTACCGCGCTCTAGCAAATGCCGCAGCTGAATGCATTTGGTTGTGTCAATTACTTGGAGAGCTTCACTGCCCGATCAGCAAGGTAACTGTGGCCTATTGTGATAATATTTCCTCAATATACATGGCATCCAATCCAGTTCATCACCGCCAGACGAAACACATCGAGTTGGATATTCATTTTGTTCGCGAGCATGTCGCTCTCGGTGACTTGCGCGTTCTGCATGTGCCTAGCTCTCAGCAATTCGCGGACATCATGAACGAAAGGATTGCCCACTTTCTTGTTTGAAGACTTCAGGTCCAGCCTCAACGTTGGTACTGCCCAAGATGAGACTTCGGGTGGTGTTAGCTGACCCAGCTCAGTTGGCGCAATGGCTGCCACAATGGGCCTTGCATGAGTCCTCGGCACGCACGACGTCCACGGCGCTTGCGACGTGCCTGATGCGCACTACGCACGCATTTTTCTGCGCACGCATCGCGCGGCATGAGCTCGCCCCAGACTCGCTCCTGCCGGCGCCATCCCTTGCTAGAACTTAGGATCTATTGATAAATGTTGTACGTGTATAAATACTACCATGATCAATACAATAGCATTTGCGAGTGCATTCTTTCTCTCACTCAATTCTCTCCCTCGTTCAGTTTGGATTGGGTCCATTAGAAAAACCGAAACTAATTAGAAGTTGACAAGTATCGGGAGGAGGCATGGGAGGAGAGATTAGGAGCGAAGCCACATCCGATTAATTCCTCGCACTCCCCTCGGTCAATCTCATTTCCTATAGCTTCGTTGAGTTTGGTTGCCGCTCTGTCTTCTCGGTCTAGCCCGACATGCCAGCAACCAATCAGACCCTATGTATTCCTATCTATTCCATGGTGAGCTCAAATATCAGCGAGTTGTTGCCGTGGTTTCATCGTCAAATTTTCTGTGTTCTTGTTTTCTATTTTTTCTACCATGAGTTTGTGCATGTCCGCAGCAAGGAGAGCTCCTCGTCCCGTTCCAAGGCGACTTCTCGCCTTCCGACAAACCTTTAGCCATCGAGTTGTTCTGAATGGTGTCAAGATTAGGATGAAACTCATTCTTGTTCATGATTTACAGTACCCCCGTGGTGTTAAATGACACTGGTTATGGATTGAGCGCAGCTTCAATCTGACCATGGTTGGCCAAGGCTCTTCAAAACGCAACTGAAATTCCATTATCAGGTCTTCATTTTGAAATTGTTGTATTAGAAGGATAGTCTAAATTTGAACCAACCCGATCAATTTCAGTTTGAACTAGTTGGTGAAACAAGTTTAGAAAGGAGGAAGTAGTAAACTCTTGTATGCAAATTTTAGAGTAAATTACTATAACCCCGTCTCAGTATTTTTCTGAATCTCTATCACTAATCACATATAGTTTCATCAAAAAGTTAAGTAGTGATTAGGAAAGCAAGTAAGACCACTGGAATGGAGAAAATTTTCTTCTTTTTCTATATTCTTATGTGAAAATTAAACTTATTCCTATAAATTATTATGCGGTTTCTGTGAAATCCTGTGATCTAAAGAACTCTAAATAAATAAAGAGAATCTGAAAGATGAAAACTGGACAACAGTTCACAAGCACGGTTTACAAAGCCATCCAAAACGGACCGATTTTCACAGTTTTTGGTCAAACTAGTCCGGTTCAGTTTGAGTGGACAACCGGTTTTCAATTTAAAAATTAAAAATTGAAAACCGATCAAACCGAATAAAAAACCGTGAAACTTGTAGAAAACCAATCAAACCAATTTGGATTCAAAATTCAAAAAATTGAAACCGAAAAAATCAGTCGACAAACCGAGCGGTTTTAATTTTAAATTCTGATTTTTTTTCAATTATTCCGGTTTCTACAGTTTATTGTAGCAATTTCTAATTTTTTCGATTTTCAACCAAATCGAGCCGGCCGGCTCCCATGGCTGGTTGGGCTCCTCAAACCCTGTGAGTAGTAGCAACACTTGGGTTGGCCCATGGTGTGTACGCTCGGAGTGAGGGATTTGCATTTAGGATGCGCACTGCCGAAATGCCAAAACTCGGCAGTGCGCCCTTTCTAAATAACAAGTCCGTGTTGTTGGGTTGTTTAAACTGAATGCCTGCAATACCACATGCTATGGAACCGGCCCAAGCACCTCTGAGAGATTGAAAACTTAGAACTGCTTTTTCATACAATCATAACATTGTTTTTAAAACATTTTTAACTATCATATTATTAAGATTTAATACAACAAAATAAGATTATAATAATATATTTGATTTTATCAAAAACAGCCTGACCTACCTGTCCATCCATCGGCCCATGTCGTACCGACCCATGGGTCATTGCACTCGGCTCTAGAAAACATCCATTGGATGGCCGGATTGTGTTGGCCCATGATATGAATAGCCCGATGGGCCGAAGTAGCCTATTGAGGATGTGAAGCCCATGTAACATAAAAAAAATTCAAAACAAATTAAAAAAATTTGGAAAATGACCAAAGAAAACTACTATTAATTAAACTTTAAAAAGTGTCAAAGAAATAGAAACTGACAAGGAAATTTTAAAAATCTCACACTCGATACTAAAATAAGTTTACATTTGAGTTTGATCAAATATAACTTTGAGTAATGATTTCTATCTATTTTATAAATTTTAAAACACTTATACTTTTAAATTTATCATAAGAAATATTTTATATTATTAAAAGTTGATTAAATTTATAGAAATCTTTTCAAACTAAATAATGTGTATTTTGCCAGCTATATATTACCTAAAAGGTACCATGTAAACTTGTGTTAAACTGTGCTACGATTCGAGTTGTGCCGTTGTCACACCCAAAATTCATCCTAATTAAAACTCAAAAATTTAATTTGTCACTAACGAAAACGCTAATATTTTTGTCTCTCTCTTTCCCTCCTTTTTCAAAATAGAAAAATTCATTTTGTAATTCGAACTAAATCAATCGGAGATTTCATAAAATATTAAAATTTGACCGTGTGAAAGTGATTGCTTTTTTCTTTTTCGTCCTTGCCGTTCGTTTTTTCGTGTACCATCTAAATTTTGAACCCATCCAATCCCTTGAATTTTATATCCTTCCAGTTCATTTGAATCGTATTTGACCTCCTTCAAATATATTCACTCCTTTAAGCTAGCTAATCTACTCTTCGGATTTTATAGAACAAAATCGAAATCGAATTCGGAGATGAGTCCAAAAGAAAAGTTGTTCATTCAAAAATATTTTACCACCCCACAAAATCTCAAACCCATCCGAGCTCCGAGAGTTTGATTTTCAATCAAAACAGACAATAATTGATAAATAATCCGTTCTTTTCCTTAGACAACCTCTCTTAACAATTAACCATCTTCAAAATTCCTTAACCTTCCGACTCTTTTGAAAAACGCCATCCGGACAATTTATGCTATAGAACACTTGCTATAGATCAATCCCGCGAATTTTTAACCTAATTCGAGTTCGGTTGCTCTTCCCTTTCTATTCTCAAAATGTTTGAGTGACAACCGAGTTGACTTACTCGTGGGCCCTACCTGTCATCCACCTAAACTTTTTTTCTTCCTCCTCAATCTTCTTCTCTCTCTCCAGGTTCCTTCTCCCCGAAGCAACACATTCCTTCTCCCCGAAGCAAAATGTTTCTTCTCCCCGAAGCAACACATTCTTTCTCTCCGACCGTGGCTATAAAAGAACGGCCACCTCCTTCTCTCTGCTTCATCTCCGATCTTCCTCACATGAACCGAGCCCCAAATCATTTTCCCCATTCCTCTTCACCGTGCACCTGCCCCGGTCGCCGGCGTTTCACTGCCCCTCTTCCCTGCGCCTTCCTCTCTCTGAGCCTCTTCATTTTAGCCGACACGGTTGGAGGCGAGCTCCAACCGAGCTCCATTGAGCCACCATCCAGCGCCGCCTTCCCTTTCGTCGCCGGCACGCCACAACGCCTCCTCGGCCCCACCGAACCCATGGATGGCACCACGGCGCCGCCTTCTTCCTCCGGCACAGGATCTCGGGCTGCCTCCGCCTCCCCTGTACCTCGACGTTGTGCACCACCGCCGGAACGCAGCCCCTCTCCGCCGCTGGAGCGCCTTCAGCCCTCCCCGGCCTCGCCGCGCCTCCAGCAGCGTCCCCGTGACGCCCTGCCTCTCCTCCGGCCGGCAAGACCTCCCGGCGTCGCGCGTCGCCCTTGTACGCCGCCTCCCTTCGCGGTCAGCGCTCCAGGCCGATTTCCCGGCCCTGCCGAGCTCGCCATACGGCTTGCCGCCTCGCCCTCTTCCTCTCCCACCAGACCTCGAGGCTCTCTGGGCTCCGCTGCCGGCTCGCCGTCGGCAAGGTCCACGGCGCAGCCGTGGACCAGTCCCCAGGTCGCGGTCCACTGGCTTTACCACCGGTAAACAAAGCCCCTCACGGTAAAAATCTCATTCCTCAGAAAAAGCCCTCCAAGTTTTACCAATTTTATTCTAGTCCAAAACCTTCCAAGGAAACCCCCTAGATTCTTGTATTAGTACAGTTCCGCCCCAAATCTTTTACATCCAGACCCTTATGCCATTCTGTGACCACATACAGATCCCTCTGATTCTCTTAATAATTTTAGATTAGTAATTTTCTGAAATTATAATAAGGTCCCTAGATCCATCATACACACAAATCGCCGTATCTTTCCAACCGTGAATCCGTTTCCAACGATTTTTGTACTGTTGGAATCATTGTCCCGAGCTCTACCTCATCAAACTGTCAAACCTTAGCTAATCTCCAACCATGCTGGTTTTTATTGGTAAGTTTTATCGAAGCTTTAATTCAATTTCTTTTATTAGCTTTTATTGGTCTTTAATACTAGTGTTTCAATGTAATCTATTTTAAGCATAGTTGCATACTAGTTATAGTGTACACCTCATCCTATTATCATGATTTAGTACCATTAATAGCATGCATTGCTACATATACCCATATTAGCTCTATGTAGATTAGTTTAACTTAGAATTACATAATTAGTAGTGAAATACTAGATTATCATATATGAATGTTAGAAAATAAGTGAACATGGCTTATATAAGCATTTTACTATGCATACATGCGTATTAGCACAAAAAATTACATACTAGTTCTAGTAACTTGATTATAAAGATAAAATAAGTAATTAATTGTTAATTAATTACTAGCTAATCATGATATCACATACGAGTAGATGATTAAATAATTATTGAGGGCACACTGGCGCATCTGATTCCATATTAGCATACACTAGCAACGTGCCACTTGATGTCCTTAATTTAGTAATTAGTACATGCACCACTTACTGGCTTTAATTTAGTAAATTAAGCATGTAGATTAAATTAAGTAATAAAATTACCAATCAATT
>BCLF01000025.1:2137460-2156960 GCA_001602275.1 Zoysia japonica | reverse complement strand
ATGAAGAGTTGATAACTAGTCATTAATCATTGGAAAACAACTGCATATTACGAAACAAAGTAATTAGTCTTTAATCAACATAGAGTAGTTCCATCTTGTCACACAAGTAAATAAAGTAAATATCTATGCACCATATCTAGCATTCACATGCACAAGTACACCAGCCATGACTTAGTTTTAGTAATTGATTTATAGGAATAAAACTAAATAATTAGCTGCTAAATATCTCAATCATTGCACACGTGTAGAGAATTGAGTAATTAATCAATAGCACGCTTACACACTTTACCATGTATCATTACCTGTGCCACACGCTGGATTTATTAGTTTAATCATGTACTCAAGAATTGGCTAACTAGTCATTAACCATTAGAGAGCAACTGCATATTAAAATAGTAAGTAAATAATCCTTGGTCACTGCACATCCATTCGCTTAGTTGTATACTAAATAGGGGTATTTTTAGAATGCATCTAATTAAATGTACGGTATAAAATAAGATTGTACGTAAAACGACACATCACACCCTCAACTAAACATGCCATATACTAGCTTGCACTCACATAAACATATTGGCACTATAGATGCTTTATAGTGCATGCATCCACATGGCCACTATCGCAATCACATGAATATAGTTTAGAATGAACCTAATGATTAATAGCTACACTGTAGAAAATATTGCTAAGTCGTGATTAAGCAAAATCTGACACATAGAACTCCCAGTATTATAGTAAGCAACCATAACCTAAGTCCATACCTATACGAAGGCTTTAGTATAATTAACAATACATAACCACCCTTAACTACTCATGTAGCTGCATAAGCACTAGAATAAAGTTTAAAAGTAAATAACTATTCTAATAATTAACTTATAGTAAATAACACTAAGGTGTACCTAGGATAATAAAAATTGCATTAAGATAACCATCGCATCATGCATAATGTACTATTGATTTTCTCGTGGAGTTTATTTGGTTCTTATTCGAAATTTAATTGGATCTTATCGATTCTTTTCGAGCTTTGTTTCTTTTACGGTAGTTTTATTAGACGTATCCTATCGTGTAGACAACACTGAATTCGAGGAAGAGCGGGACTCTAAGAGAAGATAGAAGGACAGACATACGAGGAAAAGGCCGAAGACTTCGACATCAAGCCAATAATTCAAGACCTGAACTCGAAGATTATCGAGAAGACTAGTCTGAAGTTTAAGGATTTGCAGGCAAGCTTTAACCTCTTGATCATATCAATTCTATGTTTTGCTTGCGCACCTATATGATCTGAATGCTTGCATATTTATTTTAATCTATGTTCAAAAACATTGTAGCTAATACCCTACTTGACATTACGTATTTATATTTATGTCAGTTACTTGCTCACATTAAATATGAATACTACCTTGTTACCCATTGATGACACCCCCTTGATAACGATAGGATTTTTTTCGTTAGTCTTTTAACGAACGGAAAGTTGCCTTGATATTAGATTGCTTAGAACCTTTTATGCGATGCAGTGCGTCGCCACACCATACACCAATCATCTTATGAAATGTGTTAAAATAAATTTGGTGGTGTGTGTAAAATAAAATGAGAAGGGTGATAGTGCAACTGGTGCTAGGTAAAGAAGGGTGTTTTTTGGTTGTGGGGCGGGCTTCTGTGAAGATGATGTGATAGGTGTTAAGCTTCGGTCTGGTCCACCCACCGTGGACAAGCGCTGTCCCTGCCGTATAAGGACCGGTTCATCGGACCTCAACGTAGTGATTTCGTGCAACCACAGAACCTGTTTGGGCGGGACTCACTCCACCTCCTTGATCGTCCAGTTTGACCCCTAAGGCGGTTGGATAGTACACAAGTCGCAGGAGCAGACGTGAGATACTCACGGTTTAGTCTTCGATTACAGCAATAGCCCGCGCCATGAGATCGTACTGCCCACGGATATAGCCCCCTGGTTTTCATAATTAACCGTCTGTGTGGGGTCCCAGAGAGTAAATGTGGATGATCTAAACCCACGATCTGGCTACGGAAATGTGCTATTGCATCATCGATGGCAGGCAAAACCCCGAAGGATGACCCCTGTTAGTATCTTGAGGCGAACTTTGTGGACACCTTGGTGTGCGTTAAAGTGAACATTATGCTACTATGTTGATTAAGAGAAGCATAGTCTGTGGGTATAGTGTACAACCTCTGCAGAGTGTATAATCCATCCGGAATGGCCGTTGTCACGGTATTGACACACTACAGCTTGGGCTCACAATGATTAGTCTCATTATTATCCTTGTTGGAGTAAGTGGGTGTAGGTGCCCGTGTTTTAAAAAGTGCAGGCTGTGTGCCAGGAGATGGTACGGTTGCGTGCCAGCTCCCCGACTAAAACTTGGATACTGGTGAGATTGATGAACATCTCCCTCAAGACTAACCTATTAAAATATAAAGAACAAATATCTTGTGATCCCTTTTTCAAAGCTTCTATAGTAAACCTCGCATAAAACTGCCCTTTTGCAAAATAAGACCTTTTAGGCTAATCTTTGCTACAGCCGAATATGCATATATATACACCTCTGCTTAATGTTAGAGCTTACTGAGTACTATATGTACTCACGGTTTGTAGCTGTGGTTTTAGGCAGAAAAGATTCGTAGAAGACGACGGCGTGCTGGGTTTTCTTTCTGCTTCCCAAGTTTACTTGTGGCTTTGGGCCATGTTTTTCGCTGTTTGCTTCACCTCTAGCTGGTCAACTGGTTATGGGTTGTTTTAATCCTCACCGAGTTGTCGCTAAAGATCTGGTATCAAGTATATCCTTTTATTCGAAGTATGCTTTTGATATACATTCTGATATGTTAGTACGTATCAGCTACTGATATAGAGACTGATACGTGATGCATAGTGTATCTCAAAAATAAGGTACGACAGCCGTGTCGACCTAGGCCTAATCGTGTGTCTTTTGGGCCCAATATGCCAAAACATGAGTACATGCAAGACCTGATGAAACATGTTGTGATGATCCGAGCAATTAACATCGTCGTCCCTTGAGCTAGTACATTTTATTGCGGCCCAGTTGTTAGCTATATTTTAACAGATCTATCTTTAGCATCGGCTATAATTTTAGTTTAACTTGTGGCCTAACTCATCAACCTATTGCTCAAATGCGATGGTCGCAGCTACGACGAAATTAAAGTGTCATACTTATCATTTCAAACTCAAAATAATCCTGAAGACACCAAGTCAAATAGAGTCATGTAAATCGCACGATTCGCCAACTATTTAATTGGCGTTTAAAGTTATGAAAATTGAAAAATTTACGGTTTCTAAGTCTGATAGTTAACAACTTTGGCTACGTTCCTTTGAAATTTTTAAGATGACAGCTATGAGTGCTGCTGTAGCTGGCAACGGTAAGCCAACCTAAACATACAAGAGTCACAACTACAGCTCGGATTGCAGGTGGGGCGGGTACCTTGCGACCCGCAAGCCACGAAACTGGCCGCAAACCACGTACATGGGTTTTGCCAGAACCCAACGCCCACATACTCTCTGAGATACGATGCTTTTGGGCATGGCGGGTATTACCCACTAAATTGCTAAGTGCCCACATAATTACATACTAAGCTACTAATGAAATATTAAACTCCGGACACAATATACTCCTCAATGCGATCTTCCCCATTCAACACAAGCTATTAAAAAGCATCAGACCATAACGTAATCCTGAAATTTGCAACTCAAAATGAAAGCCTAACCTTGGACGTGAGTTGGTGAAGAAGATGCTGCCCTCGACGGTAGCGGCGGCGCCGGGGACAGCAGCAACATTGTCGGCATCAGCAGCGTCAGCGTCGACGGCAGCGGCAGCGTCGTTGGCAGCGGCGACGGCGACGTCGACGGTAGCGGCAGCGACGGCATCGGCGTTGACAGCGGCGGCCGCTGCGCTTGGTTCGTGAGGGCTGCGACCTACGTTGGTTGGTGAGGATGTGAGTCGTGAAGAGATTAAGGATTTTTGTGCCGTACTGTGAAGTTAATCATTCGTTTGTGAGTTTAAAATTTTGATAAATATTAAAAAAAAATTAGTTCAATTTTATAGACAGATTTGTTGACTTTATTAAAAATTCGCCCCACTTGTAATAGAAGCTACAGTCCAATAAAAAATAAAAAAAAGTGCATCCAAACAGACCCTTTTCTTTTAAAACTTTAGCTCGTCCCGCCCGGCCATTTCTACTTCCTGTCCTTCCTCTTCCCTCTCACTGTTTCCCTCGCTGCGGAGCATCATGCTGGCTCTTCCTATTCCCCCTCACGCCGGTGCATCCTCTCCGCTGCCACGCCGGATCCCAGCAGTAGAAAACTAACGGGACGGGACGGGACGGGACGCGACGCGAGGTGTGTTCACATCTCTTCTTTTCTTCTCCCATTCACCCCTCTGCTCCTCTCTCTGGTGGCCTTCCCGACGAACACCACCAGGTATGTTCACCCCTCCTCTTCCTTTATGTTGAAGAAGCAAGCAAGCTACCCCTCAATGCTCAACCCTGCAGGCAGCTCCTGCTGAGACTCGGAAGAATTCTATCCAGTCATGTCGGCTGGGAGAGGCAATCCAAACATTCCTGGCAACAGGTATCTGCTTCGTAGCGTCCGAGTGCCATATCCTCCGGAGCGTCAAAATGTTGCTGGTGCATCGGCATCCGGCGACAGCAATCCGATCACCTCGCCGGCGATGCATGAAACTTCTTCTCCCCAAGCAGCTCCATCGAGCTCGACGAGCTGCGCAGCCGAACAAAGCGCAGGCCCCTCCATCCCGCCATCCTGGAATCTCCCTTCAGGGTGCACGCTGGTTCCTATCAATATCGTAGTATTCCATCGGCGCCCGACAGGCAGGGATTCCAGGTCGGAGATACCGATGTCGGCACCTTCCTTGCCTGGTGTTTCGGAGGGTAAGCATTTCTTGACATTTTTCGTTCGAGGTGTCACCTAGTTCAGTTTTGTGGCTGAATCTCACCATACATTAATGTACTGAATGCCTTTGTCTGCTGTTGCTCTGCATATTCTGGAAGGTTGCGCTTCCATTCAGTTTGCTGGGAGTAATTTCTTGTCACTTGGGAGAGGATCAAACATTGTTGCAAGTCATAAGGCGATGGATCCTTCACAATCAGCCAATCCAGATACTTGCAGTCCTGAGCGTGCACTCCGGACTAATTTTTTAGATGATGAAGCATCAAAGACTGGAAATGACACGGAAGATACCCGACTGCAACAATCTGAAACAACCGATTACTGTGGCAGCCACGCTAACTTGGAATCAGTGGTCTCAGAAAACAACTTGGAAGCACAAGTTCGGCATCCTCAAGAATCAGCTGTCCTTTTTGCAGAAGGATCCGCCAATGACAACATGCATATGTACCAGCCGATGCAGAAAAGGTCCAAGAAACAGACCAGGCAGAGTGAGCACACACCTTTGTCGACACCAACTGTACTCAAGGAGAGAACACTAACGCAGATAGAGATGAAGATTTCAGGTTTCAGCAAACCTGAAACATTTAGGAATGAGGAAACCCCAGCACAGAAACTGAAGACTAGGAGGAAAAGGCATAGACCAAAGGTTATTCGAGAAGACAAGAAACCTAAAGTGCAAAAAACTGTGGATTCAACACCAGATGGAAAATCGCCACAGCCAAAAGCTAAGAGAAGTTACGTAGGGAAGAAAAGAAATGCTGACTCTATGGAGAAATGCTCAGGGCCTGTTAGTGATCGGTCGATCTCTGGAGGTACAAGAATTGCTGCTCAAAGAACTGAATCAGTTAGAAGAAGCCTGCAATTTGAACCTGAGGAACAGAGAGTGCTGGGAGACCACAAAATCGAGAAACTTGCTCCGGCTGAAAGTTTTTTCTGCTCAGTGACTGAATCAGAAATGCAGGATGGACATGGGCCGCAAGTAGACATGGGAAATTCACTAGGAGGATTAGCTTTTGGCATGAGTGTCAAAGCGAACAAATTGCCAGATGAGTACATTCATTTGCCAGAGGTCGCACCAAAAACTACACAGGAGGTCTCAATTGAAGGAAGTTTCGGTAAGGAACTAGCAAGGGAACAAGATAATATTGAAAGAACTCAAGAAACTGATACCTGTAGTAAGAATCCGTGTGAAGAAAAAGAGGGGGTAATATTAGCAGAACGGAGCAAAAAAGATTTGGAATTAAATCATTCTACATCAGATGATTTTTCTTTCTCAGGTAGGTCCCTGCCTGATATGGATCCCACAAGTAATCAGATGAGTAAGGTTTCGACAGTTGAGAACCATTCACACCATAACAATGATGAATCGTCCCAAACTGGTGGACAGAAGGGCATTATATTGAGAACTGCAGCTGAAATGCTAGCATTTTGCCAAGCTGGGGGGATAAAAAAGAAGCGATCATCCAGAATCTGCAGAAGTTCCTTGTCTATTACGGATGTTCAGAATAATACGTCACAAGCATCCGCAAGATTGCCACAGAAATGCATGGATGTTCTATGTGAAAGTTGTTACATAAAGTTTATAACCAAGAAACGTTCACAAAAGGTACGTCCACAAGGTTCCAGCACCATTGAACAGAATTTGGAGCTGAAAAACCGGATATCAGTTGGAAGCATCTTTTATGATGAATGTAATATACCAAAAATATCAGAAGAGGCTTTCCATAAATGTTCACATTGGACCCTGAACAATCAAAGAGTCAGCCTCGATATTCATGGCAAAGCACCCGAAGAGAGCTCAACAAGCACACCAACAGTACCGTATATCGATTACCTTCAAGAAATCTCATCAAAACTTCAACATCTTGATTTGAATACTGAGCAGGTGCACAGAAGTGAAACGAATTTATCTCTGACCATGCCGTCTGTTATTTCTTTTGGAGGACTATATGATCTGTCAAATGCCCTGGTACCATATGGTGATGGGATGGTTGTTCCATACGAGAGGCCTTTGCGGATAGTCAAAAGGCATCGTCCTCGAGCAAAGGTTGACTTGGATTTTGAGACAACAAGAGTTTGGAACCGTTTGATGGGCAACAACACTGAGCCTGTAGATGGAACTGATGTTGAGAAGGAGAGATGGTGGCAGCAAGAAAGAGAAGTTTTTCAAGGCCGTGCTAATTCATTTATAGCACGCATGCGACTTGTTCAAGGTACTGTTGTAAAATTTTCTGAACATGTACAGTATGCTGAAATGAAACTCCCTTTCTACTGCTACCACCTTGTAGTGACTACATTCTGATTTTACTGTTTGAGGAGCTGACCTCTTGTTTCAGAACTTGGCAACTGGCCTTCTTGCCCACAAAAAAAAAAATGACTATAACGTGCAAAACTTTCATTTTACCACCAGTGAAACAATATGATTGACAACCATGTCTTTCTGGCTTCAATTGCAACATTACATATCTTTCTGGTGAAAAATATGTTGCTAAAAAAATGTCAGTTGCGTAGAATCCATGGTTTAAGATTATGCGTAACAACTACTTTTTTTTTTATCAGGGGACAGGCGATTTTCTCCTTGGAAAGGTTCTGTAGTTGACTCTGTGGTAGGAGTATTCCTTACTCAGAATGTAGCTGATCATCTTTCAAGGTATGATACTCATTCAATGAGCCTCAGTGATACTATTTTAATTCTCTGAAGCAAAATTGATAATGAATAAATTGATTATGTGTACAACTTTTTTATGACTACTATCTTGCAAAACTACAGTTCTGCCTTTATGGCCCTTGCTGCAACTTTTCCACCACGGTCAGTCAGTAGAAGTTGTAAGGATAATGCAGCTTCCCAAAACAACGGACAAACTATCAGCACTAGTGATTTAGGAGGAAAAAGCATGTTTGACCTATTTTATAATGGTGCCAGAACTAATCTAGGAGTGCATTGTGAGGAGCTCTCAGTGAACTACGAGAATATACATATGGGTCCAAAAGACAACACCAGCATTGATGACTCCATCATAGGTGAAAAGTATTATTTTGATTACACAACAGCAAATGCTAATTTTTTCAATCACCAAGGGACTGGAATGGAACATGAGGCACAACTACTGTTAGATTTCTCCTCAGTAAAATTAACTACTTCTACAGAAGTCCTGCAACAAATGCAGGCTAAGAGTGAGATGCCATCTTCTCAAAATGTAACTTTGGATACTCGTCAATCAAGATTATTTTTCAGTTCTGGGGTACCTAGAAACTTTGTTGATGGCTCTATTGCAGCTTGTCAGCAGCAGGAACAAAATTTCGATCATGGAAAATCACTAACAGGAAATGGCACCATAACCAGTGAAACTGAATGCCAGCTACTTAAAACGGTAGCAATAAATAGTCATGGTGTTAGTAAATCTGAGACTTCCATGATGCCATTCAGCTCAAACATTGATTGTCAACAGCTAGATTTGACAAATGAACAAAACGTTTCTTCAACATCTCCCGAGAGTTCTTCAGGTTCTGCATCACCGTACTTAAAAGGTAGCAAAAATGAGAAAGCAAATCCTTTGCTCACACCATGTGATTCTCTTGTGACAGAAAGGTGTGGTAATAAGACTGCTACTAGCTTTATGTACTCTCATACAAGTGTGGAGTTTGCAGGTCAGCAGGCATCTCTTTCTTCTGTAATTTTTATTAAATACAATGATTGTCTGTTAAATGCTTGACAAAAACTTGATCACTGTGCAGTAGACAATGACAAACGGACTAGTTTTGAATCATCAGACATGCAGAATGAATTATGCTTTGCCATGGATGAAATGATAGCAGAACCAACAAAAAGAAATGATGAATGTACTTTGAAAGCTGGTTTTACTTCCTCTAATGAAGTACCAGACACAGAAGCAGAAGCATCAAAGATAAATAAACCAAAAACCACAAGTAAAACGAATACTGAGAATTTTGACTGGGACAGATTGCGCAGGCAGGTTTATAGGGAAGGCAACGTGAAAGAAAGAAGTTTTGAAAGAAGAGACTCTGTAGATTGGGAAGCAGTAAGGTGTGCTGATGTTCAAAGAATTTCTCATGCCATTCGTGAAAGGGGAATGAATAATATTTTAGCAGAAAGAATCCAGGTAATAGTCGAATAGTTTATTATGATTAACTGTGATTTTGGTGCACAATTTATGTTTGGTTGACATATAACCTTTTTTTTTTCTCAAAATGCTACAAATAGAGTTAATGATTACTCCTTAATATTCCTCAAAAAAATATGCATTAACTTTAGGTTTGAATATCCACAACATGCTTTTGTCCTTTTCCTCTTTTTTCTCCGGTAAGACTGCTGAGATAGCTGACTTAGTTTGATATTGGAAAATTGATTGATGGTTTTACAGAATTTCCTGCATCGTTTGGTCAGAGATCATGGGAGCATTGATCTTGAGTGGTTACGAGATATCCCTCCAGACTCAGCAAAGTAAGGTGTTCTATTTTAGATTTAGTCATCCCTCTAGTGCTAGAAATGACTAATCGATCATCCTGCATGTGTGAGCCGGTAAAATGGACGAGAGGTGCAACATATTGATGTTATCATTGCAATTTAGTGATAAAACTCAGTGCTCTGCCAAAATACAGTTCCATGTGCCAAGTTTATTACGAGACCCAATACAAGTATGAGCTTCGTGCAATTAACAAGTGACGATAAATGTTTATATTTTACATATTTGATTTATTGACAGGGATTTTCTGCTAAGTATTCGTGGATTGGGGCTTAAAAGCGTTGAATGTGTTCGTCTTCTGACGCTACACCATCTTGCCTTCCCTGTAAGTTTTTGTTGGACAATTTAATTTTCTTTTAGTAAAGTTAATATTAACATAGCAATTCGTTGACTTCTAAGGTTGACACCAACGTTGGTCGCATATGTGTAAGACTGGGATGGGTGCCTATTCAACCCCTTCCTGAATCGCTACAGTTACATCTCCTGGAGCTGTAAGAGTGCTGAATTTTTCTTTACCACTTCTTTCACCATGTATTATCAACTTTTCAGTTATAATCTGATACCATCACTTTGTTTTTGCCTTGTCAAAGATATCCTATCTTGGCGACCATACAAAAGTATCTTTGGCCTCGCCTATGTAAACTTGATCAACACACATTGTGAGTCGCAACAACATTTCTTAAAATTATGCATATTTCATAATTAGTTTGTGAATCCATACATTATTGTACTTATTGTCAAAATTTTACAGGTATGAGCTGCACTACCATATGATTACTTTTGGAAAGGTACTTCATGACCATTTTTCTTTTGAAATCAACCGAATAGCTAACACTTTTTGTTTTTCCTGTTTACGTTCAATTTTTAGGGAATCCAGTAGGGGAATACCCTGTTGTGGTGTTCTAACATTTTATTTGTTAATTTTAGGGGGAGTAGGTTATTATTTGCTATAATGTTCTTGTGCCCATAACAAATATATTTGGATGTCTGTTCTTTTAGTCTTTATTTAATCTACAGATACTATGGACCTGACCTTGAAAAATAGGTTTAAATACTTTTTTAACTCGTACTTCTTTTTTCATATTTTCCTTCAGGCACCTTGAATCCCACTTGTTTGCTTTATAACTACATTATGTCTGTAAAGATGAACAGAAGATTTATTCCCATTAACCATGCAGGTATTTTGTACCAAGAGCAAGCCAAATTGCAATGCATGCCCATTGAGAAGTGAGTGCAAGCATTTCGCAAGTGCATTTGCAAGGTATTCATACTAGCTGTACTCCTACAGTAATAGTAGCTTCAATTCAAATATATTGGTACTTCAATTGATATTGCCTAGAAGCTTACCTCTTTATATCAACAATATCTTTCTTTTCTTAATGCTTTCGGAATGAAGTGCAAGGCTTGCACTGCCTGCTCCTCAGGAGAAAAGCTTAGCAAAGTCAAGCTATCATGATTTTGAGAGTCGCAGCATGCCCCCTCCAAATTTGAGTCATCTGCCTAGCCTTGAGGGGTGTATCCATGGTAGGGATTTTATTCCTAACAACCCAGAGCCAATAATTGAGGAACCAGCAAGTCCAAGAGAAGATGAATGTCCAGAAATGATGGAAAATGATATCGAAGATTTTGATGAAGATGGTGAAATCCCAACAATAAAGCTCAACATGGAAGCTTTTGCACAAAACCTAGAAAATTGCATTAAAGAAAGCAACAAGGAACTCCAGTCTGATGATATTGCAAAAGCATTGGTTGCTATTAGCAACGAAGCAGCTTCAATTCCTCTACCTAAACTAAAGAATATTCATAGGCTTCGAACAGAACACTATGTGTAAGTGATGTGGCGAACCTGCTTTTCCTTGGTAAATACCACGTTAAACTTCATGGACAAAAACACTGTATAATGGTGCTATTTTTCTTTATCTTAAATGTGCCTTTTGCTTTATCTCTAATCTTATATCTGTATTACTGTCTAGTATAAGTGATACCACTTGCTCAAAAACATTTCATTGTTTTACTGTGATTTCTGTGCTTGCAGATATGAACTTCCAGATACACATCCACTTTTACAGCAGGTGAGATAGTGCTGTTTTCTTTTTCTTTTAAGTGATTCAAACTGTAGTTTATGATTCATAAAATGATTAACAGCTAGAACTTGGCCAACGGGAACATGATGATCCAAGTCCGTACTTATTAGCCCTATGGACACCAGGCAAGCTATTTTCTTTGAGCACATCAGCACACATACAAGTTAATTTTCATTAATATTGCCTACTATTGTACAGGTGAAATAAAGGCAATAAGCAATGAACCAGAAACATGCTGCCACTCTAAAGTGGAAGGGGAATTATGCAACAATGAGATGTGTCACAATTGTACTGTTGAACGACAAAACCAATCTAGATACGTCAGGGGCACAATTCTGGTAAAGGAACCATACAACCTACAGTACCAATCATCAATACTGATTAGAATACTGTTTTGGAAAATAAACTATTTGGTTTTTGTCTTGCTCTATTTAAGATAGCAGGAAATAGGGAACAACAACAATGTTTTACAGGCATGTATCCCCCACCCATCATTTCAATGTTGGGGCAAATTATCCTGCCCCACCCTTACTCAACGGCTCCGTAGCCTGTGTGAGAATGACCAACGATCTGGGTCGGGCCTTAGACATGTCCTTTGATGTGGGACGAGGGGATTTTTTGTTTTACCTTCATCCTGAAAATCGCTCCCACTGGGAGTTGAATCCAGGATCTGAAAGGTGCTACTGTGGCTCCTCAACCATTAGGCTGAAAGTCCTTTCACCTTAAAGAACAAATTTAATATTTGATAATTTATATCTTAACTTACAAAAAAAGTGCAACGAATATGTTGATCTGTAAGGCATAATAAAATTTGTTGTTATCTACATAATACGAAGAAATCTCAGTAATTTAAATATACATTGTCGGTTTGAAAACAATTTGAACACATAGGCTAATGTTAAGTTCCTGGTGCATGAACAGGTTCCTTGTCGAACAGCCATGAGGGGTAGCTTCCCACTTAATGGCACTTATTTTCAAGTTAACGAGGTCTGTGAGCGACATTTAATCTGTTTTGTTGAAATAAAGGGTAGACAAGTTCCTACAGGCTGGACCTTTTCATGCATTATGAATCTATTCATGCAGGTATTTGCTGATCACAAATCTAGCCACAACCCCATACATGTTGAAAGGAAGCAGATATGGAACTTGCAAAGGCGCATGGTCTTCTTTGGGACTTCAGTTCCTACTATATTCAAAGGTGGTCACCCTTGCCCAAACAATTCCAGATCTGATCAAATCTTATCCGCTAGCAGTACCAATTAAAGTTTTTTTTAATAATGTAGGTCTAACAACAGAAGAAATACAACAGTGCTTCTGGAGAGGTACGGACATACTACGATTCATTTCTTCTGTCCTGTGAATGCCTGATAGTGGGGGAATTTTTTTTTTGTCTCTTGTTCATCAAACAGTTTGCAGAATGCATATACTGTGATATATCAAATATTCAATACCATCATATACTCTAATATTGTTTGGTGTTTTTGACTAAAATACATTGCAGGATTTATCTGTGTCCGCGGATTTGATAGGGAATTTAGGGCACCAAGACCTCTGTGCCCCCATTTGCACATTGTAGCAAGGCCAAGAATCCGCAAGACCGAAGCAAGTAAACTGACACAGCAAAGACATTAATTTTACAAAATTATGTTTATCGTGATACCATTAGCTCTCGATCTGCGCATGGGTCATATTAGTTCCTGCCGGACGACAGCCATCATTCTTCTAGGTAATAAAACCATGGAGTTGGAACTGTTCATGCGGCCATGCGGGAACTAATTACGCATAGGAAAACACCAAATATTTCCGCTTGCACTTCTTGTGCAAGTCTTATGTAAATTATAACCTAGCTGTTGAATTGTGGAGAATGAGTGAATGACATTTTATTCCTTTCTGAGGCACTGCTGGATCTTAACATTTTTCATTTGGTTTATCAGTTGTACCTGTTCTATATTTTTGTGTGCCAGTTTATTTTGTGCTTCCAGTGGTTCATACTTCATAACCGGCTAACTTGCTGATAAATTATCAGTGATAAACTGTCTCTGTAGTTCCTTTTTTTTAGCAAAATGGTTGTACTTTGTGCCATGTTATCAGGAGTCGCTGCCGGTTAATACGTTGGAATAACATCCATGAAGCGTTTCTTAGAGCCTATTTGATCCAGTCAACTAATTGTTAATTTAAATTAATAATTAGTCAAATAATTTTTAGTTGACTATTCACTAGTTATTGTCTGTTTGAAAAAAAAAACTAATTGTTAGTTTATCATTTAATAAAATATTTGTTTCGTCTCTGACTTATTATTAGTCCGTGCTTATTTGAATTCATGACTAATTATTATATCGTTAATTATATTTTTTGCTATATATTTAAATTTTTTCTAATTTTTTTCGCAATTTTATCAAGTATACTTTCATCATTTATTTAACACAAATATACTATAGTGTAATCTGAGTTACATAATAAATCAAATATTTAACACAAATAGTTAGAACTTTCAGAGCCGCGTTTCGGATTGCGGCTACTGAACCGAGTTTTCTAAGCCAAACATATACGACAGCAGCTTTCTCAAGCAACAGCGTCAATGAATATGAACATTATAGACATTATAGTGTAATAAGGGCATGTACAACGGGCCTTGATTTCCCGTCTGTATGTTTGGTAATTTTGCAAAGGGATCCTCTTTTCTCTTGCAGACGGCGTCCTCGTCGCCTCGCGAGTCGACGCGAGCTGGCTCGTGCTTCGATGCCCCGCCGACGGCAAGACTGGCGTTGTGGATTGCCTCGTCTTCTCCGGCCGTCGACAAGGGATCCCGCGCGCTTGGCTCGGTGGGAGCAAAATCGGTTCGTCCCGCGAAATCCCTCGCTCCATTCCCTTCCCATCCTTCCCCAGCTATTCGAGTACTCACATTCTTTTCGTCTCCTCTTCGTCCCTGAGATGGTGGCTAAGAAAGGCGCATCGTGGGTGGAGGTCGCGGCGTCAGCGCGGGCTCAGGCGGAGGACGAGGCGTCGGCGCTGGCGCAAGCGGAGGGCGCGGCGTCAGCGCGGCCGCGGGCGGATGGCGCGGCGTCGACACGGCCGCGGACGGAGAGCGTGGTTTCGGGGACTCGGACGCGGGCCTAGGGCGTGGCAGCGGCAGGGGCGTCGCATGGCGCGGCAGTAGCGTCGACGCAGGGCACGGCAGCGGCTCTGTGGCTTGCGGTTGCACGGCGCGGAGGGGGCAGTGGCGCCACGGCAGTAGCCGGAGGATATAGCAGCGGCAGCTTCGAATATGGTGCGGCCTTCCCAGCGGCTCATCTACAATGTCTCTATTTCCTCTGCGTTTAGGCTTGCATATGCTTGTGATCCTTCCAGGTAGTAATTTGTTTTATGGATCTCTTCTAGTATCTGCACAAAGCATAACTAAGATTGTTGTTGTTGCCTAATCCATGTTCTTAGTACTTTGGTTTAATCAGATTCAATTTGGTACTCTTCTGGGATGCTATGCAGTGGCAGAGTTTTAGGTTAGTTCAACGCAACCACAAGAAACCAGTTTTGTAGGCCTTGATGATTTGGTTCTGGTGGATAAATTTAGTTCAATTTTAGCATCAGTTTTTTGGATTAGATAAGCAGAACAAAGTCACCATGTCGCTGCTATAACTGAAACTTTGCAACTGCCAGAGTCACCATGTTAGAAGAGTTTTTAGGACTTGTTTGATCCGGCCGATTAATTGTTAGTTCGGACTAATAATTAGTTGACTAAAAATTAGTCGACTAATTGTTAGTCTGTTGCCTGTTTGAATGAAGGACTAATTGTTAGTCCATCTTTCAATAAAATCTCGGTTTTACCTCTGACTAATTATTAGCTCATGTATGTTTGATACATAACTAACAATTAGACTGTTAATTGTATTTCATGTCATATATTTAAATTTTATACAATTTTTCCTGCCATTTCTTCAAATATAATTCCGACATTTATTTAACACAAATAAACTATAGTGTCAGAGTGACATAATGAATCAATTATTTGACACAAATAAATAGTTAAAAAAAAGTGATCTATCATCTATGGCTACAATAGAACTATAGTGTAAAAATTCTTTTTTGCCCGACGACTGCAAGCCAGCCACGCTCTCTATCTTGCCGCTAAGCACAGTACCATGCAAACCACTACTACACTCCAAGGTCTCTGACCTTGCGCATGCTCTAAAACCAACACCAAAGGGGCCTCAATTCTGCTGACAACAGGACCAAGCAGCCGACGCTTTAGACTCCTCCATCATCCAACTCTGGAGCTCATGTTGAAGACTGAACTAAGCCCCAACTAACCGCTCAGATAGACTCCAACTAGCACAGACCACAGGAACTATTAACATAGCTTACTGACAACAACAAGCTAAGCACTTCTGCTCTAATCCGGCAAGCAAAACAATTTAAAAAGAGGTTCAAACACACAGCCGGATGAAGTAACACAAATAGTTAGAAAATATTGGTCAATCATCAATGGCTACAATAAAACTACTTAGAGTACAGTGTGAAATTTTTTTAAAAATTTAATACAACATCACAGAGAGATTTAGAACAGCAAAAAAAAAAAGGTACTTTAATATTAACTTATACATTTCGCTAGTTTCAATCAATGCCGCATAGCACTCAAACCATCTGCAATACTATCACGAAATGCATTCATATCTCTATCTTCATCTCCTAAATTATTGTTTGAACCACCTACTGATGATTCCGAAAGAGGCAAATAATTGTCATCACTATCAAACTTGTCAAAGTCTGCATCCGCAATTGCACTCTCTCGAATGAAGTTATGAAGGGCCATGCATGTAAGTATTATTTTGCTTTGCTTTAGCTGCACATAACTCGGGAAATGTAATAGAATCCTCTACTTGATTTTCAACACTTCAAAACAGCACTCAATGACGTTACGAAGAGATGAATGTGTATAGTTGAATACTTCCTTCTTTCCTCTTGGTCTTGGTCCTTGTCGATATTCCGGTAGATGATACTTTGTTTCTTTGTATGAGGAAGATAACCCACTCAATTAGGATAAACTGAATCTACCAAAAAAAATTTCTACACCAAAACATACGAGAAATAAATGGACAAAATATAAAATATGACTATCAAAAATCAAACAATTATGATAAAACAACAATTACTAACCTTGTGGTGGGAATGGAAACTTGCATTTATATTTTAATATGGCATCAGTGAAAACTCATGTCATGAACTGATCTAGGCCATCCCGCAACAACAAATGTAAACCTCATGTCAAAATCACATATAGCCAAAACATTTTGAGTTGTGTACCTATTACGTCCCACATGTTGAACGACCTTATCATTTGGCACGACAACACGTATATGTGTTCTATCTATAGCTCCAATACAATTATCAAAAAATGGTGAAAACCGAGGTCCTTGTACTCTCGCATGCACGGCTCGAAATTCTGGATCTCTTGACTTGATAATATCTATTGACAGTAGATACACACTACTCAAAACTTCTTCAAATTTTCGACTAATCGTCTCTGTTGACCTTCCAAAACGGTTCTTAGCTTGTCGTACTGATTGAGGGGCACCAATCATCCACAAAAATATGGCTAGCGCCTCTAAGGAAGACATCTTCTTTGATGATTTCAAACCATACGAAGCGACTAGCAAATCATGAAGTCTTTCAAATAATGCCCTACTCATTCTAAACATGTTGAAGCATTCTGTTGAATCATTTAGAGTTCTTGTAACCCAATCATATCCTTTCTCCTGAAGTTGCCTCGGTGGAGCTTTGTTCATGTAAGATTCATAATAAAATACACCAAACATGCATGCAAGAATACACTTACATTTCTTGAACCTCAAATGTTCTAGTGCTAGTTGAACTGTCTCATCTTCATCACAATCTGGACCATAATTGACCTACAACATTAAAAAATAGGTCAGATCCATTGACGAATAGATGTATGTAACCAAACAATCATAAATGACAATCCAACAACCATTTAAATATAAATGATTTTACTCCATATATTTCCATTAATTAACACAAGCCAACTGTATTGCTAAAGCGATAAAATAACATAAATTATATAGACTACTCGACTATTACATGAAACTTGTCAAATAACTGCTAATACATATTTTTAAGTCAGCACTATCTCTTCAACCACACCAGCCTTGCTTCTTTTGTGCTTATGTTGCAAAAGAACTCACGATGCTCCGCCTTTACAAACAACTGTCCAGCCATGAAATATTCAACACTATCTCCGGTAGCACCACATTCCACAACAAGTCTTTGTGCTTTCCTCATGGACTCCGCCATCTGATCTATTTGACTTTGTGCCCTTTTCACGGACTCGTCCATTATCTTTTGTGATGCTGCGCTGTCTGCCTTATATTGCTCCAACATACCCTTCATTATCCTAACCATTGGACTCTTTGTCTTCTTTTCTGGACTACTGACAAGTGTGGTAGTGGTGGCTGCTCTCTTCTTGATATTACTATCATTGGGGGTACCATCATCCTCGGTTTCTTTGTCACCCTCATCTCCATCATCTTCATCACCTGTAGCATCAATATGTTCCCCAGGAACACAAGATGAAGATCCATCGATAGCCGCATGCTCAAACATTTGTTCTAAATGTTCTAAATGTTCAGGTGGGCCTTTTTTGAGCTTCCTCCATTCAGATTTTCCCTGCAAACATACATAATTACCAATTAATTGAAACACAATGTGAAATTAAATTTACTAGTGAATGATTAATATTGCCGCATAACATACCCTTGTGTGTTCTTTCCAAAACGATTCTGGCGCCACAACTGTTCCTTTAGCATGACCAAGCCCTGTTTGTTTGTTAAGCCATATCCAAAACCGGTATAGTCCCTTTAGCTGAGACAATCTGTTTCTTAACTGCTTTACTAAATGTTTTAGCCTATTACTTCGAAAGTACTTTTCCTGAATGTTCTTTTAGCCTCTAGTGGTCATGGTGCCATTTCTGGTATTCCCTGCCCTCATTTCTTGAAGACAAATTACACAAAAACTAAATGTGTTTTTTGAATTCCAATTTGCCTTGTCAAACTCACCATCCATCTAGTGCATACGAAACAAAACATTGTAAAACAAAATATTGTGTTGTACCACTAAGTGAACATCAGTATCATAGGTAAAGTAATTTAGTTCTTACCAAATTTTCTTCCGCATCTTCATGTGTATCATCATCTTGAGACTCAATTTCTTCTGCATTGACCATCGGTTGAGATGCTACTGTCCTTGCCGTATAGTTTGGGGTTGTTCTTTCGCCTCGGGTACGAGCTGTGAGTTGTGACCGAAGAGCACGGAACGGTATTGATCCTTTGTCAGCAGTAGGCACAACAGATGGAGTAGTTCTCGGTGTGGCAGCAGGGACTGATTTTCGTCCTCGACGACGGCCCGTGACATGTTGATCATCGGCCTCATCTGTGCTGGTTCCTTGCAGCAACTCCTGATACGCGGCCATATGGGGAAATTCGTTGGCTTGGGAGTTAAAGTTGAAGTCACCTGACCAGCGCTGAAGAGATGTTTCTTGACCTGCACTGAAATGCTCAACATCACGGAAGAACTCCATGCCGTTATTGGGAACGGATCCACTGTCACTGACATTGACTTGAGAGTTGTTATCTTCTCTTCGTGGGGAATTCATTTTCAAACAATCACACAGGGCTGCATCACATATGAACATATATCAGAAACCTCGTCAACAAATATGATTACATAATTAAATTGCCACACTATCCACACTATCCCGATGCAATATCTCCTTTCTAAATGCATTTTACCTGGAACTCCTGGTAAGCAGGGTGGGTGGGGCGTGAGGCGGCACTGTGCGAGAGCGAGGCACTGCACGGGGGATGAGCAGGGTTCCGCACACGACACACAGGGCGGGAATGGTGGGCGTGAGGTAGCGCTGGACACGGCGCACAGGGCGGGGCGGGCAGGGCGGGGCAGGACGCGGACGCGACGCGGGCACTGCATGGGGCACGGCCAC
>BCLF01000025.1:2109183-2136842 GCA_001602275.1 Zoysia japonica | reverse complement strand
CGACGCGGGCACTGCATGGGGCACGGCCACGAGAGGCGAGCGCGGCGCGCGGAACGGCCGCGAGGGGCGAGCTTGCCGCAAGGCACGGTGTGGGAGCGGGCCACGGCACGAGCGCGATGCGAAAGTGCACAGGAACAAACAAGTTCCGGCGGGTTGACGGGCTGGGGTTAAGGAAAACCGGTGTTGAAGATTATATATATAGATGAGTTTCCGAGTTGTTTTTGTTGACACGAGTTGATTCCGAGTTGGAATCCAAATAAAAGATTGATTCCGAACCTGGATAAAAAGTATGGGTAATTTAGACTTTGTTCTTTAATTACGAATTGTTAGTCCCTATTAGTCTCTCTGAACAGACTAATAGGAAAACAATTAGTAAATAGATAGATAATAATTAGTCCCTATGTTAGTCCACCCATTTAGGGACAAAGGGACTAATTTTTAGTCGGCAAACAATTAGTCCCTTGGATCTAAACAGGGCCTTAGACTACTCTCTCCGTTTTTAAATTGTTGTCCCCGTTGATTTTTAATTTCAACTTTGATCATTCATCTTATTCAAAAAAATTTGATAAAAAATTTATATTTTGTTATAATTTGATTAATCATTAGAGCTATTTGAATCACAACTTAAAATTTTACATATTTGAACTAATTTTTTAATAAGACAAAAGGTCAAAGTTGAGATTAAAAGACAACGGCGACGTCAATTTAAAAACGAAGAGAGTATGTTTTTAGAGGCTCCATTTCTGAAACTTCAGCTGACTGAAGGGATGGTTAGGAAGTAGATTACCCGTTCCATCATTAACAGTAAGCACTTCTCTGTTAGAATAAGTGCTTTTTTCTTGTTTTGTTGAATGTTTTGGTTGTACTGAAATTTGTTTAGCACTATGTAATTGTGTTCTCCTGTCGACTTCAGTTTGTGAACTGGTGGTTGGAAGTATTTGTCCATGTATTATTAACTTCCGAGTATGCTGATTTCTATTGTTTAGCATAATGTTTATCCTACTGAGCTTAGTTCATGCGAAAATACAGAACTTAGTCATGCGAACTGCTACTGTGCCTGATTTCAACATTATTGCCAATTGATCGTGCAAGTGTGAACTGTGTGTAGGTGATCGTGTGAACTGGTTGTGTAGTTCACTGTGACACACGACGACATACAAAATAGTATGCATAATTGATCTTTGCCACATGCAATGCATTAAACAATCTGCAGACACGAAACTGTATAAACTGTTTTTTAGCTGTCTATATGACAAATTTTAGCCTGTTACAGACGGCCCTCGTCTGACGGTTGTACATGCCCTAAGAGCCAGTAAGACGGGAGAGGCTTGTTCTGCCGTCATGTTTGGTGTAGGTAGCGTGCGAGAAGCAGATTGAAATAGGAATTTCGTAGGTATCTGATTAGGTCCGGTAAAAAAGATACCTTTTCGAGTTTGTTTCAAAAACAAATTGAGGGTAATTTAGACTTTTTACTGTACTCATAAATTATTAAGTCCCTGTTAGTTTTTCTGATCGACTAATTAGAAAACAATTAGTCGATGGGTGGATTAAAAATTAGTCCTCCTATTAGTCCATCTGTTTGGGAGAAAAAGACTACTGTAATTTTTAGTCGGCCGGATACAAATAGGTCTTTGCTTTCTTACAATTTTACTACGTAGTACTTTGTATCACAGGCTGTTTATTGTGTAGTTTGTGCTATTCACTACATATCTGATGGATTTGTACATGGTTAAGAAGCCACACCGTTTAGGCAGGGAGCCAGGTCCCAACGTCAGAGGGACAGCTGCTGCTGACCTGCGAGCCAGTAGGTGCGCCGAGCCATTCTTCTAAACTTTTTTTTATTAATAACATTATTGTTATTGAATTTATAAATTAATTTTTTAGCCGTAACGTTAGCACGGGTATTGAAACTAGTAAAAAAAGAATTGTCTATTTATACTTGGCCAAGGGCAAGCACAAGACACGACTATTTTGACCCAACATGATGAGCAGTCCGGTTGGACTAGCCCGGATTATGACATGGGCGGTGCTTGGGCTTAAGCATAGGTCCGTTGACCCAGTCGGCCTCTGGAACTTGAACTTTTATTTGAAATTAACAAGTACATATAATTCAATCCATTATGTTTAAAATTTAATATTTTACTTGTGTAAAAATAGCTGTCATACTTGAGCCTAGGCTCATGGCCCGTGGGCTGGCACCCGACCTTGAGAAGGCATGAGCCTGGCTTGGGCCATGCCGGCCCGTTGGCCATCTATAGATCGGTTAGGTTTATAAATTTAATAAAAAAATATTTATTATTAATTAAAAAAAATCTTCGACTCTACTGTTTGCACGTCATCTCAATGCCAGGCCCAACCAATTTTAGATTCGAGTCGCCTTAATGGCGCAGCCCCGGCCCAATATATCTGGCCTCTGTTACCTTTACAAGACATCGTTGCTGTTACAAGGATTTAAACGCAAACTCCCGTCATAATATCCCTGGGTTCCTTTCTAGTCAACCAGCACATCTTTATATATTAAAGTTCGTGCACTTTCTTAAAACATAGAGTGCCACGTCAGCTTCATTGTCAAAACCGTTGGATGAAAGTTCAGTTCGACCTTAGCCGTTGAATTCTCCGCCCCTCTGGCTAGCCTCACGCCACCGTGTCCGGAATCCTCTAGGGTCCGTCTCGCTCGGCCTCGGCCACACACCTTCCGCTCCAATCCGTTCCAAATAAAAAAAATCCGCCCACCCCACCATCGGGCACCGGGCATGTCAGCGCCGGTGGGTGCGATGGCGTTGGCACTCGTCCCCGCGTTGGCACGGTCGGAGCTGCAGAGGGTCATAGGCTAGACATGCTGGTAGAGCCCTCAGGTGCCCTGCCACCACTCGCCGTCGCCCACGTCGCCTCCCACCTCGCCCCGCATCTGCCGCCACCCCCACCCACGGCACCGCCCCGCCCCTCTCCGCCGACGGACCATCCCACACCGCCTCTGCCCTTATGTGCCAAGCCAAAGGCTGTCAAGCTCCGCTACTCAGTCATTCTTCCCACCGGCGGACTGCCCCCCCCCCCTTGATGCCACTGCCGCCCCCCAAGTCCGCTGCCACCACCGAAGCCGCCTCCCTCTGCCGGGTCAGGCTAAAGCCGTCCTCTGGCCCTGGCACCAGCGATTTTGGGCCCCGTCTCCTCGTCCTCATCTCTGGGGTGTCCTTCGAAAGGCTGTTGCGTGCAGTGGACTGACCGGAGATGGACTGCGGGTGGTGCAGATGGCCACAGAGGAGGAGAACCTGCTCCAGCACCTTGAACCGTGCCTTGATTTCATCGATGAGGGCAGAAAAGTGTATTGGTTCATTGCTTCGTTAGGGTCGTCTCCAGCCGGTACACTTATGCTATTATCTGTTTAAAGCATCATCATTTCTTTGTTCATATTAGGCGGTAATTTCAGATCTTTACTATCTTGCAAATTCGCAAAAAAATAAGTGATTGTCTTGAGGCATCAAATTTCATTAAGCGTCACAATTAGAATTAAACTATTGTTGGCATATTCTGCAAATGCGTATTTTGGATAAAAAATTATTATACTTTGACTTAAACTAGCAACGCAAAAGGAGCCTAGCGCTTGTGAGACTATTAGAGCACGCTGCAGCTTCATAATTGCAAATTGGAATTAATTTAACGTTGAGTAAAGCAAAAGCATGTTTATTTGTCATCTTTATGTTGCTAAAAATTTCTTTCTGACTTGCTGCAGGGCTCCCATAATTATGGCTTATCTTATGAAAATTGAACAAAAATAGTTTGAGGTCTGAACCTTTTTCTTGCAAAGAGAACGAGACAAATCATTTGCTCACGTGCATGTCTGGCTTACTATATTCTTCCAGATGAATTGAATCTTTTAGGGAAATCTCTGAATTGGCTTGCCCAAATCATGGTATCCTTGACCAGGTACGATTAAAAAAGGACACGACCTCATCTGCCTGAAATCTCTTTAGGAAAAAATAAACAGATGCTTCGAATTAACTGCCTGCGTCTAGGGTGCTATATTATTGCAGTCTTCAAAAGGGTTCTGTCAGTATAGTCTCTCTTTCTCAACTGATTTCAGGTATGCTGTTACCAATCCCAATTTGAAACAGCTAAACTTGGTGGCCACATGCGTAAAATCAATACGGCGAAGCTTGTGGACAATTGCCAAAACGACTGATGCTAATAGAGTTAGACTGGATCACCTAATTGAAGCTGATGGCGCTTAATCCATGCCGAGCCAATCCACGTCCAAGTGAGCAATGCCATACTCAAAGATTGATTCATATTTTCCTAAAAAGACGTTGGTTACAAATACAAATTATTTTTGAGAAGTTTAGCCATCCAAGGATTTTGTTGTATTCTCATTTATCATTCGGCTTGAGATGAGTCTGTGATTCTGCAGAGGAGCAGTGTGCCTGCATATTTTGTTTGCTTAAATTCCTTTAAAACTCCTAACCAAATTCCTTCTCTAACTGCAGATGCTGTGGTTATTGCAAGGTCGATTTTAACTCATAGCCTTTTGGATCAAGGGTGTGTTTGTTACTTGCGCATATGTATCGTTAATTGATTTCATAAATGAGAAAATTAATTTATATTGGATCCTATGTATATTGTGTTGTTTAATTTGACTGATTTTCCAATGGTCCAAAATGCAGAGAAAAAATATGTAAAAGATTAAAATGTCATTCACAACTAAAATGTACTCCCTTCGTTTCTAAATTGTTATCGCTATTAACTTTTAACATCAAATTTGACCATTCGTCTAATTAAAAAATTAGTTCAATTGTGTAAAATTATAAGTTGTGATTCAAATAACTATAGTGATAAAACAATTATAACAAAATATATAGACCTTTCGTTTAATTCAATGTGTAAAATTATAAGTTGTGATTGAAATAACAATAGTGGTAAAATAAATTATAACAAAATATATGGTATTTATTAAACTTTTTTGAATAAGATGACAGTCAAAGTTGATGTTATATATCAACGGTGACAACAATTTAGGAACAGGGGGAGTACAAAGGTGAAGAAGCGCAAAGAGCCAAGATAAAAACATAGATGTTCTTCCATTTCCCAATCATCGACAAATAATATTCTTATTATTGTTCATATTTAACTTCAATTTAAATTTTACATCGTATATATAACCTTAATTTATAGAAATAATAATGTAACACATCTAATTTTTCATAATTTTATCGCTTCTAAACCTTCTCTTCTATAGTTGGACCGTCTACGATTACATATAAATAAAAAAATAATGAAATAGCGGTGGTGCTACAAAGAATGAAAGAGAAGCGTGGCAATTTACCCCGCCTACTTTCTAGTACCTTCGGCCATACGCCAATCAAATTCCACAATCATTTTTCCTTGCTCCTAGCCGGTTTTCTTGTCGGATCCTTCCAGCCATTCAAATGAAAAACTCAAGCCATATAAAAAAGGGCAATTGCATGGCTGCCATATAAAACTCAAGCCATATTTTGATAATGGACTTGTTTTTGAGATTTTACAAAAATAGATCGGTTTTTTGAATCTGAAGCAATGAGTTACCCCTATTTCATTATCTACTCTTAACGGCGTTAAATTTTAAACAAAAGACGAAAATACACATGCCTCTATTTTCTCAAAGTTCTTACACATTTACCGCCATTTGGGCATGATGGTTAGAACACAATATAAAAGCAATATTTTAGCAAAACTTTACAAACACATATATGATAAATTTTTAATAATTTTTCAGCATTTCCACACAATATAAAAGATCTTGGAATTTCTGATGCACATGCTGGAGTCAAATTCTTCGAATTTCTGATGTGGATTTCTTGGAATCCACGAAAAAATAGCAGGCTAAACCATTTAGTGGTGGTCTTAGGTAAAAGCTAAGAAAAGCTATCTCCAGCTATAGCGGAAGCTAAATTATTTAGCGGTTTTTAAGAAAAAGTAGTATAAGTTATAATACTTAATTTCTTAAATAAGATAAATATCTGAAATATATAAAGGAATGGACACATCTTCATCCTCTTGAGAGTTGAACAAGAGCGCAATAACCACCATCGCACTCGAGTTGGCTAATATTTTTATAATATATATTTTTATATTATTAAAATTGATTAAATTTACGAAAATTATAGGTCAAAGTTTGATGTCATGAAACTTAAATGTCAAGTTTATCTAGTACAGGAAAAAATACCTTTTAATTTGCAATTTCAATTTGGATATAAGTTTTGCGTAGCTTATTTTTAGCAGCTCGCTTTGTGTTTGGGCTTTTAGCGGAAGTTAAATAGAGAGGTAATAGCGGCTATCTCAGGCTATAATTTTTTTTAGCGGTAGCTAAATGATAACTGTGAAAATGACATATCTTAGTGATAGACCTTTCAAATCAGCCGTGGCGGAAGCTATAGCCTGTTTTTTTTTCTGGGCTTGGAATTGATAATGCACATGCTGGAGTAAAGTTCTTGGAATTTCTCATGCACTTGCCGTCAGATAATTAATTTGTTACCGATTGACAAATAATGTCAAGTTCAGAATGGAATTCAGGAATTGCATCAGTGTCATGGTGAGCTTGAACTCCTGTAGGCTGCAGCATTGCTCGCCCTGCGCCCGAGCTCTTTGCACCTGTGCAGCGCCCGAATCCCGCTTGAGCCACCGTTCCACACCACGCCTCCGCCTCGAGCCCCGCTCAAGCCGCCGCGCCACGTCGCGGCCGCTCGCCCAGCCGCTGCGCGGTGCCCTCGCTCTGCAGCCTCACGGATCCCCTTCACCAGCGCCGCCGTCCACGAGACTACGGGAGTGTTAGGTTAGGGTGAAGAGAGGGAGAGAACGAGTCAGGTGTGTTCCAGCCGAAATGAGTGAGGGGCAACTTTGTCCTTTTGACTATTTTCTAAATATTTTTTACAAATCAATTTAATCCTTAAAAATTGTTTCCAGTAACAGAGTTAAAAAGTAGGAGCAAAAGACAATCTCAATCTTAAAAAACAGGTCTATTTTTGCAAAATGTCAAAAACAGATCCATTACCAAAATTACTCTTAAAATAAGGGGCAGCCATGCAATTGCCCAAAAAAAAAACTCCAGCAAGAATAGCTTTGATACATGAAACGGTCACATAACGAGGTCTGAATCCAGCAAGCATATATATGCTGAAAATAACTTTATGCAGATTACCACTTAAACCTTTCTAGACTGAAGGACCGTACTTACAAACTATGACAAAGGTGCAAAACACATGCTGTCTCACGCAAAGTAGCACATGCAACCGATATTAACATTGGTCCATATTTCGCAGAAACATAACGCACCGCACCACAAAACCAAAGATAGCTAAGCAGCAGCACTTAGTCGAACAGGCTGAAACCCATGTCCTGCACAACGTTCAACATGAATGTCAGTTCGTAAGTAAAATAACAGTAATTACACCAAAGAAAAAATGTATGATATAGTTTAAACATGAACAACAACATAGCATCAGATATGATACTGCTTTATGAGTGCTACTTCAGGTGTTAAAGAGGTATGAAAACCCCCCAATTTAAGCAATTATAAACATGCAATTAGTGAATAAAGAAATCTGCTTGTAAGAGAACGACAAAAGAATAAGAGTATTGGTGGATGAAACAAATAACTTGCAAACAAGATAGCCCTGCTTGAGGTACTTGGCACAGGGAGAATAAAACACAGCGAATGAGTGGAACCATTGCTAGGTAAAAAAAAAATGCTTACATCATCAGATTCTTCCTTCTCTTCAACCTTCTCTTCCTTCTTAACCTCTTCAGCAGGTGCTGCACCACCACCAGCAGCAGCAGCTGGACCTGCCATCGCCATTCCACCACCTGAAGGCACAGAGGCAAACTTCTCCCTTCCAGCTGCAATCACTTCAGTTATGTCCTTGTCTTTGAGCTCTGCAAGGAGAAACTCCAGCTTCTCCTCATCAGCTTCAGCCCCAACTGGAAAGAAATTAGAAGTGGATGTTAAGGCAAAAAATATATAAATGTCATACAACTACATATTTCACATAATTCTTAAACAATGGGCATTTTATTTTCTTCAATCTGCTTTCAACGATATAGACTGTCACAAACAAAAATGTAAGACTCCTGTAACAAGAAGCAACTGGAGAACCAGCAAGTACTAAAGTATGCAACAAGCATAAGCCAAAATGTCAAACCTTAAGCAGCAATCAGACCAACTCAGAACAATATGCACAAAGAGTACTTAAAACCAACCCAACAGAAATACCTGATTCGAGGATGTTCTTAACATCATCAGCAGTCGGGGAAGTCTTCCCACCCAGAACAGCAAGCAGGTATGCAGCGATTACCTTCATCGTGAAGACTACAGAAATGCCTAAGTGAGCAGTTGGACACACATATCAGATTATAACACGGTTGGGAATAAACGAATTGAATGAAAAACGAAAGCAGTAACAAGACATCATTTATCTAATTATTTAGGAATCGATAAACAATATAGGAAGATAAAGGGCTCAAGATATGAATGCAATTACAAAAGTAAATCCATTTCAACAAGGTAATTAAGAATACATGTGGATACTAATCCTTAGGATTTAATCGATTGGCTCAAAGAATCTAGCCCCCCACGCACCAGTATGCACTCGAACATTCAGGGTTCAGTCATAAAACGAATTGAATCGCACCCCTCAGATCAATACTTAATCTATACACTAAGGTTTTTTTAAGAGGTCACATGCCGTTGCATTTTTAATAATAATAATAATAATAAAGCAGTTCTGCCGCGAATTTTTGTTTGGAAACCCCTCCCTGGACCATATTCCAACGAAAATTTCACAGGAAACTGTTGCAAAACTTGAAGTGAAGCAGGGATTAGGATCAGGCCAATCAGCGCGCGCATACCCCCAACGTGAACCGGCGAAGAGAAGCGGAAGCACAGACGACGTCGGCGGCGGAGAGAGAGCATAGCGCGGGTGTCCCGAACATTCTGCCCTAGATTATATACGCGACCGGGAACAGCCAGGAGGCAGTCGTCCGGAGGCAGCTAAATCTCAGTCGTTCGATTCCGATCAAACTTTCCTGAAAAACGAAAGCCCATCTACGCCCCAAAATGTCAAAATCCACGGATCCGGACCGAAGGTAGTCTGTAAGAGGCCCAGTCCAAACGCAGACGAGGAATCTTTTTGGGCGCCGAGACATAAACGGGCCGAGAACTTTGTAATAGGCCCTTTCTGGCCTCTTTCACTTTTTCTTCTTTTGTTTTTTCCTTTGATGAGGATGACGCACCCACAACACACAGTGATATACGCAGGACACAGCTCATTTTGCTATGTAGAGTTGCCTTCCATAATTTCATTCACCACCAACCCATTCCTAGGGCTAACAAAACGATTTCTGGTTCTCGTACACAACTGGAGATAAGGCAATCGAGTGTATCCCACTTGCTGTTGTCGCGTACGTAAAGCCGCTTTGCTTCGAGGAGTAGATAGAGAGCGAGGGGTTCACACAGGACAGTTCGAGTTCGACGACAACCTTAACACAAGAGGAAGACGTGGAAAAGGCATGGCACGCTCCGAGATCCAACAGACACCCACGATCCCACGACCGACGAAAAAGGTTCATCCACCGAGCGCGCGCGCGTTGGCTAATCCAGAGGTTGACGTACGGGTGAAGGAAGGAAGGAAGGAAGCGAGCGTGCCCACCGCCCCACCCGCGCCTACCATTCCTACGTGAATCATGCGCCGTCGCGCCCACTGCCTGCCTCCACCGATTCCTCCCTCGTCCCTCCACCAAACCAGAGGCCGTCTCGCCCGATTTCCCCGCGCTCCCCGGCACGTCCGCAGGTCGGCAGGTTTGCGAGGCCGCGGGCCTCGGTATCGATGGATGGGCGCGGAGATTGGCTGCTCCCCGCGGCGCGCGCGTGCGCGCCCACTCCCCTGGGGACCCAGGGGCTAGTATAGGCCCCGACGGCCATGTTAGCGGTTGGAGCACACGGGCGCGGATGCAGTGCGGCACGGGCACCGCGGGCGCGTCCCCGCGTGCATTTCCCATCAGTGGGATAGGGTAGTTCCTGGAGTGCGAGCTGGGCCTCAATCGGGGGCTCACTGCCTCCCTAGCGACCTGCATGCCCTGCTGTGTAAAAGCGCGGTGGTTGTGGCTGCCCAGTTCGTTTCGTTCCGAGAGGCGCCACCGTGCTGGCGAAAAGCTGCAGTACGTAGCTCGGCCTTCCGCGTCTCCGTGTCCGGCAGGAAGACTCAGTGCAGACCGGAGCAAAAAAATCTCTTCGTCCTCGTTATTATCACTACTAACAGAGAACCGACGACCACACGGGTCAAAACGAATCTTGCATCGCGCAAGCACGCGCTTCGTGCTCTTAACTAGGCTTTGATAGAGATTCGCAGCTCGTGATTTTCAATCAAAGTAAATGTTGTTTCTCAGGAAAAGTGCGTGAAGTGATTTTCTGAAATAAACTAAGAGACTGAAAATTAAAAAAATAATTTTTTTTAATTTTATAAAGTGATTCTCTTTTTTATCTAAAAAATTAAAAAAAATAATTTTAAGTACAGAATCACTTCACAAACGAATCAGTACTAAATTCAGAGAATCAAAAGCTCTAAAAATAACGCATGTGCTTGAGATCGATGGCATCTCGCACCTGCGCCTTTGTCCGACCCGCTGCTGCTTCCGGTGTCACGGTCGCGCTATCAACAAGACTAAAAGAACTCTCGCGCAGATCTACGAAAGATTCTCGCTTTCTGAAAGGTGATGATCGGAGGGGTTTTTTATGCGCTACCGGACGGAGTTTGCCGCCCGCCCCGCCCTGCTTTGCTGGAGCGCGGCAGAAAAAATATTGCGCGTCGAGAGTGTTCTCTCGGTTTATTTAGCGTTCCCGTCAGCCGCCCGTACATACTATAGGAGATGGTTTGGCCGTGTGTTCCGGTGCTAACATGATGAAACAACACAGGGATGTATGTACTCTTAACTATGTTGAACATGATGAAACAACACAGGGATGTATGTACTCTTAACTATGTTGAGGTGGTTACGCACAAAGTTTCAATAGGACATCTGGATGCTAAGCTAGCGCAAAGCACGCGTGCGTTTGGCCACTCCACTCGCTGACAGGTTAGATATCACGCAAAGAAAGGTCCCCACGTACCTCACTCAACTTTGAGCGCATCAGTTCAAAGAGCAATCGACGAATTTTGTGCCCAACCGAATTATGCCCCGGCAACGCAACAGGACAGACCGATGCATACCGAATGCGGTACTCCACCGTCTCAAGATGCAAGGGAGGCCGGTATTTTTGCAAACCCACATTCTCGCTTCGTAAAAATATATATTAGTGGTTTTTGTGAATCAATAGCATTTTCTTCGCGGTTTAACAATAATTTATCCACTAAACCCACTAGACAAGCGGGTACGTCTGCAACAACCCGCAAAAGCCCGCAACATTATTATGTTTCTTTTACTTTTACTAATTTACACAAAGGAACTTACTATTGTTTAGAATATTCATGCATATGGATATGGATAGAACAAGTTAAAAGTGTGACTTTAAAATCACTAATATTTGAAATTAGGTGTATAGGTAATATTAGATTAGTAAATTGTGGGTTGAGTGGATAAATTATTAGATTCTCGCAATGCCCGCATATTTTCTTTGTATTGAATGATGCGGCATGCGAGTTGCTGTAAAACTCGTATATTTAATTCGTGGCTAACAATGCGGCTCGCGGGCATAACGATACCCGCCCCACCTGCAACTTGACCATCTTTCTAAGATACTCCCTCCATCCCATATTATAGGGCGTTTTAGCAAAAAGCAGAGAAACCAAGGTGAAACATTTGTGACCCTGTTGCCCCTGCCGGCCAGACTAACTCCACTGCAGGAGGTTGGGTGGAGGTACAACGACATATACATGCATGCATAAAACATTTACTGCGTTCACACCCATGCACACAGCCACGCGTTCACACTCATTCACAGCCGCGTGTCAGACCTACTAGCACGTTACATTTTCTGTGCATTCACACCTACTAGCGCCATTACATTTTTCGATTGGCGTCAGTTACAGAGGATTGGAGTAGTAGTACTCCTGACACCGGCCACCAAAATGAAAATTTCAAAAAACCACCAGAACCGGACACTATAAATAAGCTCACTTCACTTCCATCGACCATTTCTCTCTCACACACCATTTCTACTCATTTCTTCATCTCAGTTCTTACCTTTGGCTATGCCACTTCAACTAAATCACCCACCTGGAGATGCTGATGATGGAGACGATTAAGGTGTGGATGGAGAAGGCCTTCCTGATCTGAACGTCCAACCCGTGGAAGATGGTCTAGTGGAACCAGAAGGTGGTGGTGCTAGGACAGGGAAAGGTGCTAGCCCTGTGGACTTGAACGTGGACCTTGAGCTGCAACACGAAAACAACTTGGGATCAGATTCACATGTTTGTAGTACTAGTACTCGGGATTAGTAGTACTGATATGTCTATTTTTTACCCCTACTAGTGCAGAATCATTTAACAAAGATGTACTTCGTAGTAATATTGTTGCAGTAGAGTTTAGTACTCCTCTCTTTTTGTCAGTGTTGCAAAATCTAGTGCCCTGACTGTACCTTTTGTTTTACATTGCTATAACTAATTTTGTTGTGTCAAATTACATGATGGCAAAATGATCATTAAAAGTAAACTTATTAAATTTGTTTCTTGTCACTTGTTCACTGAAGGAAGAAGACATTTTACAAGCAATAATCAGAGAGAAGCAGTTTACAATGCATTAAAAGTAATTGCATCTAATAATAATGGTAAACTAAGAAAGGATAGCACCCGTATTGTTGCTAGGGCACTTGGAGTGAATTTGCGCAGTGTTCAACGCATTCGGCAGGATGCTAAAAAACAGGTGGCAGAGGGGATAGAAGTGGATGTTTCCCAAAAAAAAAACCAACCGAATTGGTCGCAAAAAAGTTGAAATTCCGTATTCAGAAATAGCTACCATTCCTTTGCGTAAGAGGACTACTATAAGGTCACTAGCAGGGTCTCTCCATCTCAGTAAAAGTACACTGCATAGGAGGTTTAAGATGGGCATGATAAGACATCGTTCAAACACATTGAAGCCTCTTTTGAAGGAGGAAAATAAAAAGGCACGTCTCCGTTTCTGCTTGTCCATGCTGGAGCAAAATACAATTGACACAGAACCCAAGTTTAAGGATATGCAAAATATAGTTCATATTGATGAGAAATGGTTCAATATGGCAAGGAAATCACAGAAATATTATTTGCTTCCAGAGGAAGAAGATCCATACTATACAGTTCAAAACAAGAATTGCATTGGAAAGTTGATGTTCTTAGGGGTCTTGGGCAATCCTATGCATGATGAGCATGGAAATGAACTATTTTCCGTTAAACTTGGCATTTTTTCATTTGTTAAAGAGGTACATATGGCTGAAAATTTGTGCTACTTCTATACCTGTGTTCGATATCTTAGATTTATATATGAAAACTACTTTTTTTATAGGAATGTGCTGTAAAGAGCAGCAAGAATAGGCCAAAAGGGACCATGGTTAAAAAATCAGTCATTGTGACAAAGAGATGTCATGAGGGAGTATATGATTACTAAGGTCCTGCCTGCCATTGCAGCAAATTGGCCACAACAACAAGCAGGGAGTACTATATTCATTCAACAAGACAATGCCAAGACCCGTGTGTTTTCAACAGACCCAGATTTCTTAGCAGCTGTGGAAGAAATTGGGCTTGACATTCATTTGATGCAGCAGCCAGCCAATTCACCAGACATGAATATACTTGACTTAGGGTTCTTTAGTTCCCTCCAATCTTTGATTGACAAGACAAGTCCAAGGACCTTAGAAGAGTTCATTCATGATGTGGAGAAGGAGTAAAATGACTATGAGGTGTCTAAGGTGAAAAGAGTGTACATGTCCTTACAAGCTTGCATGATTGAAACTATGAAGTGTGGTGGTGATAATAAATATAAGCAACCCCATATGAACAAAGATAGACTTGAAAGACTTAGTTTGCTTCCCTCAAGTCTTTCATGTGATCTCAGCTTGGTTCATAGTGCTAGAGAGATTGTAGGTGCCGATGGTTGATGGATTATGCAAGCAGGTGACAAAGTTTAGCTTTTTGGGGTCAGATATTTTGTAAATTGGATGACAAAGTTTAGCTTGTGAGGTCAGATATTTTGTAAATTGGATGACAAAGTTTAGCCTTTGAGATCAGATATTTGGTAAATTGATGACAAAGTTTAGCTTTTGACAGCACCCACATTTTATAAATTGGGTGGCAAAGTTTAGTGTTTCCAATTTAGAAGGGTAGTCTAGTAAGTATGATCTACTCTACCTTATGTAATTGGACATCAGTACTTGTACTATAATTAAGCATTCCATATTTACTACTCCTAGGACAGCATATAGTTTGATTGGACATTACTCACCGTACTATTGGCTCCGAGTCATCAACCACAATTGGCTCTGAGTCATCAACTATAATTGCCTCCGAGTCATCAACCACCATTGCCTCTGAGTCTTCAACTATAAGTGGTTCTGAGTCATCAACTATAATTGCCTTCGAGCCATCATCCTATAAAAAAAAAGAGATATTTAAGCTCAAGAATAGAACATTGTTGCAACGTTGAGATCATCTAAGCAACTTACTCCATGTATAGATTGGGCTCGAGATGTGCTGATCCCACAAAGTTGTAATAGCTCGTCATTTTTCTGACCTCTTGACTCCAGGTAGTTTCTAGGAGTAGCACCAATTTGCAAATGTAGGCATTAAACAAACTCAAAATCTAGGTAGTAGTAATGCAAGGAAAATAAATGCTTTGTATCAAAGAAAATATAACGTAGGGTTTCTGTCAATGATGGTAATGGCGGCAATTGTTCACGAAGCCGTCTCACCAGCTCCTGTGCTCTCGCGGCCGGTCCAAAGGTGAGAATGGAGATGAACTCATTGTCACCATATTTCTAGGTGTTCGGAACAAAATCAACGCCAACTTCAACTGGAGTAAGATCCGCAGTCCATCACTTCCCACTCTTTGACCATCCTTTTATCAACTGGATCAGGAGTGAAGCTCGCCTTGGAAATGGCTCGTTCCCATGGATCTGGATCATCGTTGCCCTTTTCTGCCATCTCCAAATGGATCGGGGCGAGCGAGGCGAGCTGGCAGTGGGGTTTGCCGACAGACTGGAGGTGGGGTGGAGGCAGGGTGCTGACAGGAGGTGGCCAGCGGAGCGGAGGTTGGGTGGAGGTAGGGGTGGCGGCCAGAGTGAAGACGGGTGGCAGCAGGCTTGGACGGCGTAGTGGTGGCAGGGTGGAGGCGGGGTTGGCGGTGGGGTCGACGTCAGGTGGCCGGCGGAGTGGAGGCTCGGTGGAGGCGGGGTGGAGACGAGATGGCAGCGTTGGTGCCTGCTGGAGCGAAGATGAGGTCGCCGCAAGCTTCGCCGGTTGAGTGGCGGCGAGGTCGGCGGTGGGATTCGACGGCGTCGCCCCAGCGATGGGAGGAGGATGAGATGGAGCTGGCGGTGGGGTTGGGCGGCGGCGCCCCCAGCCTGCTAGAGGAGGATGGGGAGGGGTCGGCGGCGGCTCAGCTGTTTGAGGACAGGGAGGGGGCGGCGCCGGGGTTGGGCGGCCGCGATGCCGGGAGGGGGCGGCTGCGCCCCCAACTGCTGGACGGCGGGGCACCACGGCACCAAGCGTCTCGGCGGCCTCGATGGTTCGAGAAGGCGCAATGTCGTGGAGTAAGAGAGAGAGAGAGAGAGAGAGAGAGCACAGAGAAAAAGAGAGGTGGGGTCCGCAACGCAGGGAATCCAACGCCGGGCACTGACTGAGGGTATTGTGGAAAGTTTGGTGTTCAGAATTTTTGAGAAGCGAGAATGACTTATATTTTAGGAAATTTAGATGGCTTTAAAATGACTCATAAATTGGAACTAAGGGCTGAAAGGAAAATGTGTGTGTAGGTTTGTATCTAGGAGATTTGTTTTCTGTAAAATGCTTCCTAGTTATGCAGACAAATATTTTGGAGAACCAGTGTAGTTCTGCACATAAATGGCCCAAAAGGAAAGGTGCTCTATGCATCGCCGTGGGGATGAGCCCCGTTTGGAACGGATGAATTTTTTCATTTTTTCTGTTTTTTTCTGTAAAATTAAACTGATTTTTTTGAAATTTTTATAAAATTCATATAAAATTTCTGGCTTCCAAACCGGGCCTAAAAACGTTATATTGGGGAACATGGCCGTCACGTAGCATCTGGTAGTTGGCAAAGAGAAGAGTTCTCGAATAAGAATATATTGCGTGGTGTACTTGGAAGGTAGGATCCAACATGTACAGTAGCAGCCCCACGAGGCCAAAGCACATGTCCATTGTTGCCATGCGTTTCTTTACTTGTAGTACTATTTTTTTTTTCTGTAAGGAGGCACCGACTCAGCCGTGCAGGGATGCATCTTCTTGGTGCTGCGCCAGGCTTAACGAACTTGGGATTCTTTATAAAAAGATTATTGCAAACGATCAGTGGCACAACTGTAAACAAGAGCTCATTGGAAGGGCCAACAGATGCTCGCACGGCGAAGTAAAATACTGGAGTACTACTTCCTATCGTTCTGCCCAACTTTGACAGATGTTACAATGTTGAGAATTAACTACAACCCTTTATTTAATCAGATCTAACAGTTAAAAATAGAGAAGTACCTAATAAAAATACTAAAATAGTAAATTTAGTAATAAAAATGATGAACTAAATATTAATTTTTAAAAATCAAAAGTTGAAATTAATTGAACAGATGAAGGTATCTCGGTGCCTCTGAACCAGAACATCTCTCGTAAACTTTGCCATGAACTCAGGTGCGTTCTTTGGTGACGCGGTTCCCCTGGTGCCCCTAGGCCCCCTACTCCCCAGCCGGCGACGTCCGTCCCCTTTCCGTCTTTGGTGGACGTAGGAGCCGATCCAAGCAGAGTTTCAGAGGAAGATTAAGTATAAAATTCATTTTTGTCATAATTATGTGCATTTCTATTTTTATATACTATTTTTTTCTTGGAGAGAAGATTTTTATCGAGCAAATTACTTATTTTCTCTGTTTTGAGAAGCTATTCCTTGTTTGTTCTTAAAATTTTTTATCCCTTTTCCATATTTTTTTGGGTATGTACACAAATTTATCCTCAACAAGTTATCTCTTATTTACCCCCAAATTTAATAAATAAACAAAAGAATCATTTCTGTTTTTTTTCAAAATACTAATTAATCAAGAGCTTCAAATATTATGAATAATATAATAATATAAGAACATAAATACGTAACAACACTAATTTTACATATTATTATATTATTTTGAATAATATTATGAATGTGTTAAGTTATTTTTTATAATGTGTAAAATTAGTGTTGTTACATACTTGTGTTCTTATATTATTATATTATTCATAATATCTTGGCTCTTAATTAATTAGTAATCTGAAAAGAAATATGAATGACCCTTTTGTTCATTTATTCCATTTGGGAGTAAAAAAAATAGCTTGTTGAGGGTAAAATTGACCACATACTCAAAAAAATATGGAAAAAGAGGATAAAATGGATAGAGCCTTAAACATAAGGGAAGTTGAAATTTTTAAGAATAAATAAGGGATAGCTTCTCAAAATATGGGGAAATAAGTAATTTGATCATTTTAATCTGATTCGTACATTGTCGGATGTAGCGGCCGTAACCATTGTTCTTGTCGGGATCACGTACCCCGGGTACCCAACAGGACGCGCTCGTACGAGGTCAGGGGTCGGGCGATCACAGGTTCCGACCCCCCTCCCCAACGGCGATCTACGACAGCCGTGTCTGCCGTGCGGGCACGCGAAGACTCCATCCTCCGAAGGCCGACCCCCGGAGGGCGACCCCTGAAGGGTAGGTACCGCGTTATGGTACATTTACTCTGATGGCCAACTGGCATCCGTCCTGACGGGACGAGACGAGGTTCACCACAGCAACACTCCAGCAGGAAGCCGCGACGGCTGCCGGACAAGACATGACAACACTGTAGCCGGCACAGTGGCGCCGGACGAGCATCACGGTACCCGCCGCTGCACACGACACGACGGGTCACAACCATGCCTGGACAAAGCGAAATGATGGCAACGAAGACGGAAGGGCCCACCTGTCGGCGAGAAGGCAGGATCGTGTAGGACCCTCCACTTGTAACCCCGGGCCTCCTCCTATATAAAGGGAGGCCCGTGGGGCGATAGAAGAAGCTCAGCAGAAAAAACACACTCGACACTACTCACAAATAGACACGAACACAACAGCCTCAAACACACGAGCGACAACCACGAGCTCCAGGGTCTTTGCATCCTTCGGAGCAAACACCCCCACTCGCCCGCATTTCGGATCCTCCCGCGAAGAAGAGAGGATCCCGCCTTTGTAACATTATCATCGAGATAATCCGCTCTCTGGACGTAGGGTATTACACCGCTCGAGGTGGCCTGAACCAGGTAAAAATCTTCTTGAGTCTACCTTAGACTAGGCCATATCGAATCCGAAGGCACACCACCCCCACGATCGTATATTTACTGTGCCGGTGGTCAGAACGCCGACAGTTCTCTTATTAAAAATTGAATAAAACTTTTTTTTAGTCTGGACTACCATTTAGCTCCGTCAAGTTTGGAGCCTGGAGTAATAGTTACCCAAAATACGACTAAAGATCTATTTTTTCCATGTGGTGAGATAGGTGAAGAGAAAGGAGAGTTGGTGCGAGGGTAAGTTAGAATTTCCCCTTTGAATTTATCACTTGTTCAATAATTTTTGGCCCATTTCAGTCTTTTAGCTCAATTTTATGGATTATTGTACTAATTGTTAGCCAGTGTTGGACTACAACTAGCCACCAATTTATATGAGCAAAAATTTTTTAAAAAAAATCTTAAATTAGTCAGCGTAAGTTAGTCTATGATCCAAATAAGGCCACAATTGTTTTCCTACATGAAAACTTTGTAATCAACGAACACACTGTAAGAACGTCACGGCTGAGATCTTCTGTTCAAGCTCTTGTTTTTTCTACTGGACAAGAGTACAGATGTTCCTCAGGTTCTTGGAAGAGTGTGCAACGCCATGCCAAAGCTCAATTCAAATAGGATCTTACAAGTATAACTAGATTCCCATTTGATTGAACACGCTTCAATTTTTTGTTTTAGAATGGCGGACCACTTTACAATATTTGATGTTGCTGCCCATGTGAAAAATAAAAGGGTCGCAAGGAAGAACATCCTGATTTGTATTTTGTAAATCTGAATTCTTCTTTTCAGGAAGGGAGCCGGAGGTTCGTATTCTGCTCTGAGTCTGGAAAGAGCATCACACATGCTGGTATCGAGAGTCGACTCTAGTGGCGCCGCCCCACGTTTTTCCATGATTGAGAAGGGAAATGCCATCAGGATTAGACTAATCCAGGGGCGGCTCAGGGGCATGCCATCAGGATTAGACTAATCCAGAGGCGGCTCAGCGGCATGGCAATAAGTGCGACTGTCTAGGGCCCAATCCAACTACAGGCCCATAAAAATTTTATCTTCTTTAGAAAATATTCAGAGGCACGACATCGTAACGGTGTTTTCTACAAAATAAGGCCCTGGCAAGGGTAAAGAAAAATGTCCCTAGCAGAAAAATACGTACACGTTCCATTGGGCCCGTTAACTCATTCCAGCTTAGCTGCAGGTCCAGTATTCTCAAAAACTCCGCCGACCAGACTCTTTTGGATCTCCTAATATAATATTTTTAGTCGATCTGACGCACTATTTAAATCTCTATGAAGGCCTCTCTTGGTGTTACTCACTCTGGTTCTATAATTTTTATCGTTTTAGATAACAACACGGTCTTTAAAATGCAACTTTGACTTCTATTTCTAAATTTTTGAAGTTTTTATTTAATAGTAACATATGCATATTTTTTTTAAACTATTTTTAATACAAATCTAATTATATAATTTTTACATTTTCAAACTTAACAAATTTTTAGAGTTATTTGTATTGTGTTTCCAATGTTTGACTAAGTCTTGTCTAAAACTTCAAGACTTATGAAACCGAAGGGAGTATAGCCTCATTGAAACATTACACACTTAGGATATTTTTTTTTATGTATATAATTCCCATAGTTTATGACATTATTAATAAAAACTTTCATGTGAAAAATATATAACATTATGTTTTTTTAATTAGATAAGGGACCCACATGTCAAGTTCGTCCTAGTGCCCTACAAATCTATGAGCCAGCGCTGGACTAATCTTCCCGGTAATGACCGATCAGAGGAATCTCAAAGTGGAGGCTAAGTACCCAGCGCACCCGCTGTGAGTGGCGATGCGCCGCCAAACTCAGTGGTCCTGAGTAAACTCGCATCGCATGTATTGATGATGCGCGTGATCCATTGCTCCGGTCCAAAGCAGAGGAGAACGAATAAAACCGCGCGTGCCGTGCTGAGATGGCGGTCGATTATGTTAACATGGTGCCCGGTGCGCGCTGGCACGCGCTCGCCGGCGCACTCTGACCGGCACGCCTCCAGCGAACGTGGCGGTCAAACCTGGCGCAAACTTGGGCCGGCGCGAGCTGCGGCCGACCGCCTCGATGTCGAACCTCTGCACAACCGCGACGATGACGGCCTTCATCTCCATGACGGCGAGCTCCTTGCCGACGCAGACGCGGACGCCGCCTTGGAAGACCGGGTACCGGTACGGGCTTTTCGGCGCGAACATGCCGCCCCGAAGCCATCGTTCCGGCCGGAACTCGGCGAAGTCGGGGCCCCAGATGGACTCCATGCGGCCCATGGCGTATGCGTGGTAGGTCACCCGCGTGCCCTTGGCAACGAACGTGCCGTCCGGGAGCGTGTCGTCGGCGGCGGCGAACTTGGAGTCGAACTGCACTGGCGGGAACAGACGCATGCACTCGTAGAGCGCCGCGTGCACGTAGTGCATGCCCTTGAGGTTGTCGGAGGTGGCGACCACTGGGCGGTCGTCTCCCGTGACGCGGGAGACTTCATCCCGGATCGCGGCAACCACCTCGGGGTGGTCCGACAGCAGCAAGAAGAAGGCGGTGAGCGCTGAGGCGACCGTGTCGCGGCCGGCTAGCATGAAGCTCACGACGATGTCGCGGAGGTACTTGTCGTCGTTGATGGAGCCCATGAAGCGCGACAGGAGGTCGTCGCCTGAGGCGGCGGTGCCGAGCTTTCGGCGCTGCCGGATTACCTCCGCCGCAAGCGTGTCGACGAGGCGGATCGCGTCGTGGAGCTCCCGCTCCTCCCCGACGTTGAGGAGCCGCTTCATCTTCCAGATCAAATGCATAGGCTCCGTAGCGCGACGTGCAGAGAGCATCGATGCCGTGTCGAAGGCGTCCGCGAACGCGGACATCGGAAGCGAGAGCTCGAGGCAGCCGGGATCGAGGCCGAAGGAGATCCGGCATATGCAGTCGAAAGCTAAACGGCGAAACACGTCCTGGAGGTCAAGCAGCCTGCCGCTCTCGCCGTCGCCGGATGCAGAGTGAAGCAGAGGAATGAGGCGGCACCGCAGCTCGGAGGCCATGACGTTCACCGCGAAGGCGCGCAGCGCTGGGGACGCGATCTCGGCGGCGGCGAGCTTGCGCTGGAACAGCCAGGCTTCGCCGTCGACGTTGAATATCCCTCGGCCGAGGAAGTCGGCGAGGATGGCGGAGAAGGGGGCGCCCTTGGGGTAGTTGTCGAAGCGGTAGCGCAGCATGTGCTCCACGGTGGCCGGGTCGGCGGTGAGCACGTTGCCGAGAACGTGAACGTGGACGGTCCGCCCGGGGGCGAGGCGGAGGAGGTGCGCGTACCAGTCGCAGAGGTTGTCGAACTCGGCCGTCCACGACGCCGTCAAGTAAGCCTTGCACACCTCGCACGCGCACCACCACGGTGGGCGCAGCCGCAGCGAGGCCAGGAGGACGGCGAGAACCACCATGCACGCGACCGCGGCGAAGAAGGCGACGGCCACCTGAGGCTGCAGGGAGCTCGCCAGCGCGTGGATCGAGACGTGTAACGTGGCTGCATCGGCGCCCATGACGAAGAAAAGCGGCGCTTCTTCTCGCTCTGTTTTCGCGCGCGTGCGTCGGAGCCTCTGGTGTGAGTTCTACGCGCGTGGGGATGTGAGGCGCGCGGCTGTGCTGTGGCAGTCTCAGAGCACACTGCTTTATACTTGGTACTAGCAAACTAGCAAACGTTTTAAATTTGTTAAAAAGTTTGTGGAAAGAGATGGCAGTAGCTAATTGCCAGGATTTGTGCATATTTTATTGGTGGTTTTGACCGTGCTTGCTTTAACCTGTATGCACATTCTTGTACATGGTTCTTTGCGGAAATTCGTCTGGTCGTGGACCACGGGTTCAATGCATTTTAAGGTACGCCCGAATTTTCACCGATCTTTTAAAATTCTTTTAAGCTTACATAATCACGAGGCTGATTCAAAGGAGACAAAGCAATTTCCTTGTAAATGAAAGCTACAGTATATCTGTACAGCCATTTCTTCGTCCTTATCATGGCACAACTCCAGCTCTAACCCTAAGATCCATAATAAATATGAACTTTAAATATAACCCATTGAAGTAGGGAAATTTATACTGACCATAAAAAATACTTAAGCTCTGACACAAGTTTTTACTTTATGTTTAATGTTCCACGTGACAAGTCAGACGTGCCAATGTGTCTCTTTGTACGCCTCTAATGCACCCCTTATTATAATTTGTACACTATCCTTAATATTATGCCAATAACATATATGAAAAATTCTACAGTATACCCAAATAAACATAGACTGTTTATTTGCACAGATCTCGATGATTAAATGATTCTTTTACCTCTTAAAAGTAAAAGCTCTATCATAATTATTAATTATTATAATATTTAATTTGGAAAGAAATCAATAAATTATAGAAAGTGATGCAATGAGTTATAGAAAGTTATGCATGCAACTATTTTATAAATTAATTTTTTTCTTTATTTTCTCTTATAAAATTTAACGGCTCAGATCGAATTGGTAGCTCACCTCCTAGGAGGTAAAAAAACATGAGTTGATCTACCTTAGCATGTCCCACATATATAGCCTCACAGCAAAGTTAATATGAATTATCATTAAACAAGACCATTAAATTTTTAGCAGTAGTGTCATGCTGCTGAGTTGCGATATCAATAAAAATTTATTTTAAAAAAAATGAACAGAGAACACCTCGAATCGATTGCTCCTCCGTGGACTCTCTCTTCGGTTTCAGCCAGAGGATGTACCAAACAGCTTTAGGGTATGTTCGATTTATCAAAAATTCCGTACAATTGGAGAGAAATGAGAAAGATTAAATTTTGATTTAGTTTTTAAGGAATGAATCCTCCCCAATCTAAATTGATCCAGGGTTGTGGCAGGAATAACCGAACATAGCCTTAAGCCAGAAGCACCAAGAAACCAGTTTACAAAATAAATTAAAAGGCAAGAGCACACAAATATGTCTTCTCATGACTTCAAGCCTACTATGAGCTGGAAAAATACTATCAGAGGAACAATAATTATTCCTGGATCTGCTTATATTAGGAAACCAAAATAACCAAACTAGTGTGTACTCTAATCAGTGCTGTTGTAACTATCTTACCTATACGAGGTATGACCAGGCACCCAAAAGCTGGTGCCGCTTTCTTCCTCCGGCTGATTATGGCCGAGTCGTCCTCATGAATACTCCCTCGGGCTTTAAATTATTGACACTGTTACTTTTAACATTCACTTTGACCATTCATTTTATTCAAAAAATTTATCCTAATGTGTAAAATTATTAGCCATAATTTAAATTTCATCAACAATAAAGCAAATAATAATAAAATTTTACATGGTTGAACAAATTTTTTTTAATAAAACAAATGGTCAAAGTTGATGTAAAAGTAAAAGTCAATAGTGTCAGGGAGTACATGCGTTGTCAAGCATCAAGCTCATATGCTACTCATCGAGTCAGTGTCAGCGTAAGCACCTGAGACAAGATTCCTAACGACTGTCTTTCAAACAGTTTTGTCCAAATAACATGATGGATTTGCCACCAAATCATGCTTTGCTACGAATAAGCATGTGATTAAGACGTCCAGAGTGCAAGTTGTGAGACCTAAGTTTGTTTGCATGGGGGGGGGGGGGGGGGGGAATCTAAAATGTCACCATGTATCATGTTACTGTGTACCGGCACCGGCACCGGCGTTGTTACTCCCTGGTGCACTGGCAATAGGGTAAAATGAAAATTGCTCACTGATTTATATATTACCATATAAATTTAAATTTTTGCTTGATGTTTTTTTTACTGTCTGGGGGGGGGGGGGGAGACTCCCCACTTGAATTCATTGATTAAGGGGTCGAGTCGGAGCCCGTCCAATGAAAGATCAAACAAGCCAAGATACATGGCGTTACATGAAAAGAAGCGGGGGAGGGAAGATAGACAACAGCACCAACACACACTAACAACAACAAAGACCCAGCACAAAAAACATCCAACACCGGCTACAAAAGGCCAATCCTCAAGATAAGCCGCCACTGAACGAAGCTGCCTCGAAGACCTCCAGACCATGCAACCATAAAGCACCGAGGCAAATAGGCAGACGATGATTGTGATTTGTGTCACCTTAGAGGGCCATTCAGGATCCAACCAAGAGGCCTTCAATGCCCTTTAAGGGAAGGAAGCCTGCAAGGATGAAGAATTCTCGAAAGAAAAACGAGGAGATCCAATAGAGAGGATCATGGTCTCGTTAACCCGGCATATGATTAGGTGACATCATCAAGGAATGAAGGAAAACAACAAGGCAGAGACATTAAGTATTGCCTCATGCCGACTTGTGGCTAGTGTAGACATGGTGAAACAAGGGTGGATAAACAGGGCAGCAAGAAGGAGGGTAAGAAGGAGCACAAGATACATTGGGCACCGACTACAAAGGCTAGTTGCCATCATAAACCATCACAAGATGAAGCCACCCCGAGGATCTTCAGCCCATGCAACCATTGCGCACTGAGCCAGAGAGGCAGCCGATAGTTGTGATTTTCGTCACCTTAGTGGGCCATCCGAGATTCAACCGACAGACCTTCAACGCCCTTTAAGGGAAGGAAACCTCAAAGGAGGAAGAACTATCGGGAGGAGAACGAGAAGATCAAAGAGAGGGGACCATGATCTCGCTAACCTGGCATATGATGAGGTGGCAAAATCAAGGGGGGGGGGGGGAGAATCAACAAGGTAGGAACATCGAGTATAGCCCATGGTGACTAGAGACTAGTGTAGACATGGTGTTCCAAAAAAAGACACAAACAAGCAGCAAGGAAGATGAAAGGATGGAGCTTGTGCCGAATTCCAAGCTATCCCAAACCGTTGCTCCAAAGCAATAACTCCAAGGAGGTCACAACAAAAGAGTGTTGCCATTACCCAATCCAGCAGCCCGCTAAATCTAGGTTTTCACCCGGAGTTCTGGGGTTGGCAAAGCTAAGACGCTACACAGCGCCTCAGGAGGAAATGGCACCTACGGTGCCATCGCTGAAAGGTTTTCACCCAGTGCCCTGCAACAGAGAGCTCACCGGTGGCGGAGCTCGCATCCATGGTGGGAAAAAAGAGGTGGGGTTGGAGGTGGTGGTGGTGGGGAGTGGGAGGGGCACCGGCGAGCAGCTGCACGGTCCAGGACGTGAGGCAGTGGCAAAGTGCGGCGAGCAACACCATAGCTTATGACGGGAGAAGCAGTGGTGCTCCCGTCGTCCGAGCAGCACTGCCCAACCGTAGCCAGCTGCAACGGTAGATAGGCACGGCCAAAGTCGATGATCAACGCGCAGAACCGGTGAGCTTGTGCTGTGAAAACGGCAGCCATACCAGATCCAGCTTCTAAACACCGGAAAATAGCAACATTGCACCGTGAACTGCAGCCACGCCCGGATTCAACTGCAACTACCGCAAAACGACAGCCACGTCCAGAACCTGGCGCGACGCGGAGCCGCCCGCTCTAAGGGTGCACCCGCGCCGGAGTGAGAGGCCCACCATGGGGTAGAGACACCATGAGGTCACGATGGGAGAGCCTCGACGCCCCGCCATGGCCACCAACTTGGATGCCTTCGCATCTTCTCCGGGCCATCATCGCCGTCGATGGCGGCGTCTGGCGCACTCCGCGGCTAGGAGCCACTGGATAGCCGGACAGCACCGCGTCTGGCGTCTGGCGCACTCCGCGGAGAACTCGGATAGCTCGCGGTGCTGGCGACCGCCGAGACGGGGGCAGGAGGGGAGCAGCCCTGTACCGCCTATCCCGCCATCGGCGATGGGGACAGCGCCACGGCGACGAGGCGGCTGCCAGTGTCCACGGCAACGCCTGGCATCACAGACGCCGGACAAGCTCCAGTGCTCGCGCAGATCTGACAGCTGCGTAGCCCAAGAACGGGCTATGGCCTCTGTCGCCGCCTTTCTAGGAAACTGCACGGGTACGCCGGCAAGCCGCTATACCGGTGACGCAGCAGAAAGGGGAGGGAGGTGGGGGCGGCGGTGGAGAGTTTAGCGGTCGCCCGAGCCGCGAGAAAACGGTCTGTAAGGCTAGAGCCCCGCCGCCGCCTTTCTAGTGAGCCGCACAGGTTGTGCCGGCGACCCACTCCGGCGGCGGCCCGGCAAAAGGGTGGAGGTGGGGTGGTGGCGGGCTAGGGTTTGGGCGTTCGTCGGAGTCCCAGCCCAAATTTTTTTGCCTCAGACTCTAGCTTGGCATCGTGTACCAGTTCATTAGTCAATTAATAACATGGCCTAATCGCATTTCACATTTCATACAGAAGGGTCAGGATCTCTGAATGGCAAGCTCAATGCCGAGTTAAACTCCAACGACAGTGAGCTGCAGATTACTCTCGCCAGATGGGCAACTCCCATCGAAGCTGGCGCCGCTCCAGTGCTCTACGTACGCCAACGCAACCACGTGTTCGGAACAATGGAACCCATGGGACATTTGCGTGCCCTGCTCCCGTCGACGACAGGAAGGTTCCGGCGGAAACGTGCTTCCCGTGTGGCAGGGACAACTCGGCCGACCGCCGACGCCGTAGTACCGGGCACAGTAAAGCTCGCACCAATCAGCGCGTACGAAAAAGGGCCGAGAAGCGGCAGGAGACCCAACAATCAGCAGCCACCGGTCGGTACTCGAAACCCGGCATGGTGTTCACGCGCTGCGCCGTGCAGGCCACTGGCCACCGCCACCGTCACCACCCGACGAACGAAGGAAGGCTGCCGCTCTGGCAGGCTCCGAACGGACGGATGTTCCACGGCCGACATGCCCGCCGTGATGGGACCCCGCGCGGCCGCGCGCCGGCCCCGTCCACCCATTCCGAGGACCATGCTCGCTCGCCGTGCGGCGCAGCGGAGGCAGGCACCGCATGTTCCCCCTCACGACGCGCGCTCATGGGGCGCGGGGGCTTGGCGCACATGCGGCGCGGGCGCGCGCGGCGTGCAAAGCAATCGATTGGCGTGGCGCCGCAGGGACCCCGACCGACCCACCCGACGGGGGCTAGCCTACGGGGTTCGCCGATCGATCGCCGCCGTGGGGCGAGGGCAACGTGCCGAATTGGCCCGCCTCGTGGGCAAGCTAGCTCTGCGCGGGCGTCGGTCGGATTGGGCTACAGTGCGACGACGAGCAGTCAGTAGGTCAGCTGGACACTGTGGCGCGGGGGGGGGGGGGGGGGGGGGG
>BCLF01000025.1:2071815-2109173 GCA_001602275.1 Zoysia japonica | reverse complement strand
GGGTACAGGTACAGAGACAGCACTGTGCGGATGAGGATATGCTTGATTGAAGGGAAAATCTGGGGCACGTGGGGGATAGTAGCCAGGAACATGCGTGTCGAACGCCGAGCGGAGCATCGTCACCGCCGCTCCTCTTTCCCATGCTGCCTGCTTTCGCATTCAATCGATGAAGTAAGCTGAAATTGCGTAATGGTCTTCTTACAGGGAAACACATGCGACTCGCTGCGTATATACTATGCTAGTACTTCAGTTTTGCTTCTGAACGATTTTGTCAAAAACAAAATCGATCATGAAAGTTCAGGCACTTTGTTTGTAGTAACAGCAACGCCCGGTTTTATCCCTACAGATTAGTAGAACGCACATTGGGAGTCACGTCAGTTGGGTCGCGTTTTCCGCACCTCTCTCTCTTTTCGTCAGAACCATCATACTCCGCGGCTGCATTATTTTTCTCAACTGATAAGCACAAACGTTTGTCTCTGGAACGGGGCCTACACGCGCCATGATTGTGCGTGTGATTTGGAGTAGGATCTGGATCGCTCTCACTCTCTCCCTTCCTTCCTCGAACACTTGTCCCCAGGTTTGTACCGCTGAAAACTACGGGAGATGATTGCGTCTCCCGCGGCTTCGTCCACCCCCCAAATCCTTTTCCCGGATAGGGAGGGAACGCGACGGATTCGCGCGGAGGCCCGTCCGGCTTGCCGCAGCTCCCAAGCGGCAACGGCGCACCCTGACCACTGCTGTCTGTTTGGCACGCAGGAAATATCTGCTTTTATTTGCATGTAGAGTAAATGGCATGCCATGTATACTCCTTATATGGTGGGTGTAAGTACTAGTAGATCGCATTTCTTGAAAAGTATTCAGTTCGGTCACGTATTATGATTAATGGTCCACTGTATCATTGTTAATCAAGTCCATGTCAAATAAACAAGTGACGCACTTGGTTAGAAGATGATCAGATTCACCCGTGTGCATGATGTCATCACCACAGAAGTGACCCTCAGCACGCTCAACAAAACCATCAAAAGACGGTCCATTTTCGCCGTCCACGAGAACCGATTCAGATCGATCAGTAAAACCGATCGGTTTTCGTAAAAAACAAAGTGAATACAGTACAGTACTGTGGTAGAACAGTACTGCTTGGTTTTGACACCGTGCAAAACTGGACGCTTCACGATTTTTGTACCCATAACCCGTGGAGCGAACAAAAGCACGAACAGTTTAAACGGAAGCAAATATCGCGTCAGATTCGTTACATTTCACTCCTGGCGGAGCCGAGAGAAAATGAAAAGATGACGGGCGGTGCCCACTTGGAGGAAGCCGCTGCCACTCAGCTCACGGTTTTGCTATCAAACTTTGCTATCTCGACGCGACGCGGCTCGTTGACGGGTTCGATTGGACACTGTCTACCGCCTGGAGCACAAAAGATGTGGTTTTCTCCCCTGGCCCCTCCTACCGGCTAACGACCTGCCAGTTCGTTATTTCCACAAAAAACTGCAAGTCACGGATGAGGTCGTAGCCTCCTAGGCGCCCTAAATATCACCCAACGCGAAGACGCTTCAACAGTTCGAAATAACAGTTGCGGTGTCAAGGTTCAATCCACCGCTAGTGCTGGCACGTGAAAGCAGAGATCCTGACGATCAGCAGTCTTTTGATCGATGCACAGGCTAATGTAGATGAAATTTAAGGAGTAACTCTTGTTCGTCAGATATTTATTTGAGATTCCGATGGCTGTCGCATAAACAAACTTGCATGATGATTGATGAAGCAGTTTGCAAATGCCCACCCCACATGGCGTGGGTCCTGAACTTGTCACGGGATCCTGTAAAGCAGCTGTCGAACAGAAATGACTGTCGTGTAATTTTGGCTTCTGCTTCTTGCGGTTTTTAAACGAATCACAAGATTTCACGAAGCCCAATCAAAAAAGTTTAGCGCACCCAATCACAAATGCCACCTCGACTCCCGTAGGGTCGGGGCAGTGTAACACCAAAATAGCCAAATAATCGACTTACTTTCTGACCTTAGGGTCGGGCGACTAACCCACGACAAGACCTCTGCCAACACAGAGATTCCTGGTGACTGTGCAAAGTGACAGACAGTAAAGCAAACAGTAAAGCAACTTTGTCCTCCCTCGGCGCGGAACAAGGGACAGGCTAAAGAATCACCTAGAATATTCTCGAAGATGCCGTTGGCCCCATCCGTCAGAGGGAGATCGATTTTGTGGCGGCCAAGTTTGGTGACGGCCCCACTCGTCAGAGGAAGCTCCGTCCTGTGAGGACCAAGTTAGGCTGCGCCCCACCTGTCAGAAGACATCCAGTTCCGTGAGCATCAAGTTTCATCGTAAGTCCCACCTGTCAGAGAGCCACCGTCTTATCCCGCAACGTAACCCCGCTCGACATTTATATAAAGGCCCACCGAACACCCTCGTACAAGGACGAACGAATAGGAGATAGCCATACACCCACAGAGGCGTGATAGAAACTCTGCCCACGTAAGAACCCTTCCACCGTTGTAATCCACTTGATAATACGTGAGTTCGTCGATTCCGACCCCTAGATGTAGGGTATTATACCTCGTGGTGGCCCGAAGCAGGTTGCATTCTTGAGTGCATCGCGGATTAGGCCACATCGATTAGGAAGACACGCACCGTACCCCCTCCGAACTACAAATTCGTACTGTGTCGGTGTATAGAACACCGACAGTTGGCGCGCCAGGAAGGGGTGCCCATGGTGTGTTTCGCTTCGTCATCGATGGCCTCGATCTTCACTCTGGTGAGAGAGGCTTCGGTCTCCCGCCTGCGCTTCGGGAGTTTCACGATCAACTTCATTCCCGACGGCTAGTCGAGGCTCTTGTCTCCCGCCTGCGCTTCGGGAGTTTCACGATCGACTTCACTCCGGACGGTTAGTCGTGGTGCGTCCCCATCTTTGCTACCAGCCAGGCCTTCCGCTTCGAGAGTCTGGACTTCATCGCCAACACCGACGGCGAGCTTCGTCCCCGGGCGTCGTGTGCCAAGCGCACGGCCCGGCGTCGTCAAGTTCACACTACGTTGGGTCATAACCCTTCGCGTGAGTGTTTCACGCTCCACGGCACGAGTGTTGGGGGTACGCCATTTGGCGCTACGCCTGCTAACGACACTTCGCCAGGGCATCGAGCGACAAGCATCGTGGAGGAGGCCCTACGTCGCAGATCTTCTGCTAAGAAGGCCAACTCCGCTCGACAAGGCGGATCGCCACCTCCGGCTACCGCCGATCTTCAGAGTCAGGCCCGTACTCCTACCAGCAGATTATGGTGGCAGATACGCCCACTTTCAACTACGCGATTGACAACGTGGCTACGGCCGCAAAGATCCTTCACGAGTCCGTGACTCCGACAAACCCTATGGTTGTCGAGACTCAGACTCATCTCCGCGCCTTCCTCGACGCTGCGCTCTAGCAGCAAGGGACCTGGGCGCCTCCACCCCCGTCATCGTCTGAGGTCTGTAGCAGCCAACGACAGGGTGGTAGGACGGATCATTCAAATCCTCCGCCCGCCACCATCCGACGGCGCCTCGACCCCGACCATGACGCTCGTCACACTATCGAGGCCTGGCGGCAAGCTCGAGCCGATCTCCACGCTGAGTCACACCGGGAACGAATTCCCGGGTACTCCGAATGCCGTCACCAGGAACAAACCCCCGACTACTCGCGGAGCCTCAGCCCCGATGGGGTTGGGCCCCGCGCCTTCGGATACGCCATTCGACATGCGCAGTTTCTAGATCGATTCCGTGCGCCCTCCAACATCATCAAGTACACTGGTGAGACCAACCCTGCTCACTGGCTTGAGAACTATCGTCTCGCCTGCAGAGCCAGAGGCGCGGATGATCTGTTCGCCATCCAGTCCCTATCGCTCTTCCTATCCGACTCGGCCAGGGGGTGGCTAGAGCACCTTCCTGAGGGTAGCATTCAGGGCCGGGCCGACCTTCGTGAAGTCTTTGTCAGCAACTTTCAAAGGACCTACACACGCCCAGGGAACTCCTGGGACCTAAGCAACTGCAAGCAACAACCCGGCGAATCGCTCCGCGACTACATCCAGCGTTTCTCGCGCAAGCGAAACGAGCTGCCTGAAGTGAGCGATGCCGACGTCACCGACGCCTTCACCTGCGGTACAACTTCCAAGACCCTCGTTCACAAGTTAGGGCGTAAAAACCCTCGGACGGCCCACGTACTACTCGACATCGCCACCACCTTCGCCACCGGGGAGGAGGCTGTCCAAGCCAACTTCGACCGAGTCAAGCCGAGACAAGGACAAGGAGAAGTTCAAGTCCGACCGCAAGTCTAACCAACGCGCCGACTGACGTTCCGACCATCGGAATGACCGGGCAAGCGGCGGTTCGAGCAGCAAGAAGCCTAAGAAGGCTCGGCAACACGACGACGAGTTCGTGGCCGTCGCCGAACGTCGGCCTCGACCCCAAGCCAAGGCTCGACCAGAGCACGACAACTACTTCGAGAAGCTTCTGGAGAAACCATGTCCGAACCACTCCACTCTGGCCTAGCGCCTCTACAAAGACTGTTGCCTGATGCAGTACTTCTTGAGGGGCCATCTCCGTGTCCAGCCACGTCCGCCTCAATGCCCTGATCCTTCGAAGAAGGGCACCGAGGAAAAGGCCGACCTCGCCTTTCCTGAACCTGAAGGCTACCTCATGATTTTTGGTGGGCCATGGGCTTACGAGCCTAAGCGCCGTCAGAAGCTGCTATGGCGAGAAGTTAACTTCACCGACCTATCTCAAGTGGTCGAAGGCACCTATCACCTTCGACAGGTCCGACCACCCAGACCGAGTGCCTCAACCTGGGCGTCTTCCCTTGGTGCTCGACCCTATCGTCAGCAACACGCGCCTCACCAAGGTCTTCATAGTATGGTGGGAGTGCACTCAACATCCTCTACATCGACACATTCAACGCCATGAAGCTCTCACGGTCCGATCTTCGGCCGAGCTATGCTCCGTTCCACGGAGTGATCCCGGGGGACCGCGCCGTATCCATGTGACAGATCGACCTCCCAGTTACCTTCGGTGATCGCAACAACTTCAAGATCGAGATCCTCACCTTTGAGGTGGTCGACTTCGACGGAACCTACCACGCCATCCTTGGCCGGCTCGCCTACGCCAAGTTCATGGCTGCCCTGAGTTACGTCTACCTCAAGCTGAAGATGTCGGGTCCTAAAGGCATTATCACTGGAGCTTCGCACGTCAAGCAGGCCCTCGCCTGTGAGCAAGAAAGCTTCAAACTGGCCATCACCCTCATAGGGGCGGCCGAGCTGGAAGAGATCTGAAAGTCTCAAGGGTCGGTGCCGACCCCGACCTTCGACTCCAAGCCGTCAACCTCGACATCCTTCGAGCCGGACAGCAACTCCAAGGAGACCGTCCTCGACCCATCTGACCCCTCCAAGAAGGCTAGTCAGAACATCGCTCTCCGACAAATAGGAAAGCGCGCTCGTCAACTTTTTCATCTAGAATCGAGACGTCTTCGCCTAGGCACCCTCTAATATGCGGGGCAACCCGAAGGAGGTCGCCAAGCACTCTCTCAACATCAAGCCTGGATCCTGACCCGTACAGCAACGACTTCGACGTTTCGATTATGAGAAGAAAAAGGCCATTGGGGAAGAAATCGCTAAGCTTCTCGATGCTAAGTTCATTTGTGAGGTCTACCACTCCGAGTGGCTAGCCAACCCTGTAATGGTCAAGAAAAAAAATGGTAAATAGAGAATATGTGTCAATTATATGAGTCTCAACAAGGCATACCCAAAGGATCCGTTTCTTTTGCCGCGCATAGATCAGGTGGTCGATTCCACCGCTGGCTGCAAGACCCTTATTTTTCTTGATGTGTACTCCGGGTACCATCAGATTTCTATACGAGGTTCCGACCACCCCGCCACGTCCTTCATCATTCCGTTCGGTTCTTTCTATTACGTCACGATGCCTTTCGGGCTTAAGAACGCTGGCGTGACTTATCAGCGCTGCAAGCAAAAGTGCTTCCACGACCAACTGAGTCAGAACCTTGAAGTCTACGTCGACGACACCGTAATCAAGATCCGCAAGGCCGACGGTCTCATCGCCGACCTAGAAGAAACTTTCACTAACTTCCGACGGTATCATGTCAAACTCAATCCCAAAAAATGTGTCTTCGGCGTTGGCAAGCTACTTGGGTTCATCATTTTTGAGCGTGGCATCGAAGCCAACCCCGAAAAGATAGCCGCGATCCTGAATCTCGGTCCCATAAAAAACGTCAAAGGTGTCCGAAGGCTAACCAGATGCCTCGCGGCCCTCAACCGCTTCATTTCCCGACTCTGCCATCCTCATCACCAAGCGCAAGTTGCGTCACTACTTCAACAACCACTCCTTCCAAGTGGTCACAAGCTTCCCACTCGGAGAAGTCATCACCAACAAGGATGCGGTCAGTCGGATCGCCACATAGACGATGGAGCTCATGGGACACGACATCTCCTACGTGCCTCAATAAGCCATCAAGTCCCAAGTTCTTATCGACTTCATCGCAGAATGGACTGAAGCTCAACAGCAATCGACCCCTGTCGATCTTGAGCACTGGACCATGTTCTTCGACGGCTCATGCATGCTCTGAGGCTCGAGGGCAGGCGTCCTCCTCATCTCTCCAAAAGGCGACAAGTTTTGCTACGTGCTTCAGATCCACTTCCGCGTCTCAAACAACGTCACCGAATACGATGCTCTCCTACACGATCTGCAAATGGCAATCACTCTCGACGTTCGGTGGCTCTACGTCAAGGGCGACTCCGAGCTTGTCGTTAACCAAGTCTTGAAAGCCTCCAGCTACCGTGACCCAAAGATGGAAGCCTATTGCCAAAAGGTTCACAAGCTCAAAGACAAGTTCGACGGACTCGAGCTCCACCACGTTCTACGTTGTGACAACGAAGCGGCGGACTACTTCGCCAAAATGGCATCGAGGAGAGACCCTGTGTCCGACGATGTTTTCCTCGAAATCCTCACCGAGCCAACCATGAAGATCAAAGAAAAGGTTGACCCCTCGTTCGACGCCTCGGTCGGTCAGCCAACCCCTACAGTCTCGACCCTGGGGTCAGAGGTGATGGCCATCGTTCCCGACTGGTCTCAAGATATCTTTGGCTTCCTTCAAGATGGCACGCTCCCGGCCGACACTAGCGATGCCCGACTTATCTCTAGGCGAGCAAAAGCCTATACCATCATCAACAATGAGCTATATAAGCGAAGTACCAGCGGTATTCTTCAACGCTGCATTCCCCGAGAGGAGGGTCGGCATAGCCTCGACGACATTCACTCGAGAATTTGCGGGCACCATGCCGCCCCGAGGACCCTGGTAGAAAAAGCTTTTCGTCAAGGATTCTACTGGGCTACGGCTGTTGCCGACGTTGAGCAACTGGTCCGCACCTGCCGAGGGTGCCAATACTATGCCCGGCAGATCCATCTGCCGGCTCAAGAGCTTCAAACGATTCCGATCACGTGGCCCTTCGCGGTTTGGGGCCTTGACATCCTCGGGCCTTTCCGAAAAGCGCCCGGGGCTTCACTCACTTCTTCATCACCGTCGACAACTTCACTAAATGGATCGAAGCCAAGCCGGTGCCCTCCATCAACACCGATCGGGCGGTTGAGTTGTTCTATGACATCATCTGCCGCTTTGGTGTTCCGAATTCCATCATCACTGATAATGGTGAGTAGTTCACCTGTCGGCAGTTCCATAAATTCTGTGAGGAGTACCACATCAGACTCGACTTTGCATCCGTGGCCCATCCGAGGACCAACGAGCAGGTTGAACGCACCAACGGCATGGTGCTCCAGGGGATCAAGCCCCGAATCTACGACTACGTTCAGAACGCGGCCGGACGAAAGGCCCAAGAGCTCCCCTCTGTGCTCTGGGGTCTGCGACCGACCCCAAACCGAACGACGGGCTTCATTCCGTTCTTCACGGCATTCAGCGCCGAAGCTATATTGCCAACCGATATCGACTACAGTTCCCCGCGAGTCCGAGCCTACAACAAAGAAGCATCAGAAGCTGCACGGCAGGACGCCCTAGATCAACTCGATGAAGCATGCGACGTCGCCGTCCTTCGATCGGCCAAGTACCAGCAGAGTCTCCATCGGCTGCACGCTTGGCGGATCTAGGGTCGGACGTTCAACGTCGACGACTTAGTCTTGACGCGAGCCCAAAACAAGGCAAGGAAGCACAAATTGTCGCCCCCCCGGGAAGGGCCTTTTGTAATCAAGCGTGTTCTAAGGCTCGGCACGTATAAGCTGGTGATCGAGAGTGGTGCAGAGGTCGAGAATGCCTGGAACATTGAAATTTGCGTTGTTTCTATGCATAATAAAGTCAGATAAGTTTTTTGTGCCCTATCACGATCTTGTTTCCTTTTATATTCTGGTCAGTGGCGCGCAACCGAAAGGCCGACCCCCCGTCGCCCGAGGGCTATTTGAGTGTCCCCTGCGACATGTTCGCTGATCCTCGCAGTATATTCGTTGGGCCCCGAGGCCTCTCGCCCGACGGTCAGTTCACACAAGTTTCGAGGTTAAATCCCAACCCGCACTGACATGAACTCCGAAAGTTCCCCCGAGTTCGGCGTGATTTAACTAAGAGCGGCGTTGGAAACTGACCCCGTCATTATTCGTAGGCTTGGCGCCTTCCGTTTTTGCTCGTTGGCCCTGTGCCTCATTTTCGTTCTAAGGCTCTGGCCTGGTCCGCACAAACTTCGAAGTTAAATCCCAACCCGCGCTGGCGTGAACTCCGAAAATTCCCCCAGGTTCGGCGTGGTTTAACTAAGAACAGCATTGCGACCCAACCTCGTCGTTCTCAGGCTTCGTGCCTCTCACTTTCGTTCTTAAGTCTCATTTCTTGCCGACCCTCGGATGTGTGAGGCTATTCCACGTGCTAGCGTTTGAGTCTTTTCGCGCGGCTAACGATCAACGACCTGGGTTGGTGACGCCGTACGGCTGCATTGAGTCCGATACTCAACCCTACGGGCTACCCGACCCAGTCGCTCTATCAAACCCTAACGGACGACAAAAAAATGCAAAGTCACTAAGAATGCTTGACACGGGCAAGGATCAGGGCGCACCACTGCTATTAACATATATTACAAGTGATGCCCGAGGTACACCACCAAAAGTCATTACTGGAAAACAACAAAAAAAAGAGAGAAGACCTAAAGCCTATGGGTTTCGGGCAGGCGGCAGAGGACTCCGGGGTCGGGTCGGCATTGAGCCGAACCTCTCCCGAACGAACTCTTTCTTTTGGAAGCCGGAGCAGAGGTCCGCCGTCCGATACCGAACCGTGTCCGGCATCTCCTGGATCTCCTCGTCCGACATCTCCAGAGGGAAGCCCTCGACGACCCGGGAAAGATCGACGTCCGGATAGTGCACCGCCACCTGCAACAGCACCAATGTCGTCGCATCTTCAAGGGCGCCGGTCAGCCCAGCAACGATCAACCCAAGGAGACACCCCATGACGTACCGAGCGTAGTCCGCCGGCACATTGGTGTCCCGCACCCCGACGAAGATGCCCCGAAATAGGCGGCGCACGTCCGACCACACGTCTCGGAGAGCACCGGCCGCGTCTGCAAGGCAATACGAAGATGAGTAATCAACCAAACGACAACCCTTCGAATACCGTCTACAAAATCACTTACCGTCGCGCTCCTTGATGGCGGTGCTGGCGGCGGCCTGCGCGTCCTCCACCTCGTGTCGTGCACGGGCCAAAGCTTCATCGGAGGACATGCGAAGGGCACTGAGCTCCGCGGTGAGCTTGTTCACCTCATCGTTCGAAATGACGAGCTGCGCTTCAACGCCAGAGCATCGGCCTGACGCCTCCTTCGCCCTCGCCTTCGCCCGCTCGGCCCGCTCGTTGAGCTCTGCACAAGATGAAGCTTCATCTTTCCTACTCAAGCAGGAGCAAGATCGGGAGAAGCGGGAGCGTGACACTTATGGATGGCGTCGAACTGCAGCTGCGCAAGCTCAGAGCCGTACCTTTTCTTTTCCTCCCGGGCCGCCTAGGGCTCCGCTCGGGCAGTCCGGGCGTCCTGCTGAGCCCTTGAGGCCTCGCCCTGCACGGCTTGAGCATCCTGTCATGCCTTGGAGACCTCACCCTGCGCGGCCGTGAGCTCGCGGCGGAGCCGATGGGCGTCCTCCATTGACACCTCCCGGCTGGCCCGAGCCCGGTTCAGTGTCTCGGGAGGGTCTCAATCTCGGCCCGCAACACCGGGTCAGCCAGAGTCTGACCCACCGTCCAGAGTACGGTTTCCTGTAAACAATGCTACTCAGCACCATGAGGAAAGGTAAGTTACCACGAAATTATAAGTTATTACTAACTTACCCGTGATACTCGCACGGTCGGGTCGCAAAAGATGTTACGACCCTCCACCAGTCGGTCGGTGAGCCCGCCCAAAACTTCGACGACCTCCTCAATGATGTTGAAGACGTCCCCCATCAAGTTGTCGTAGTGACGCATGGCTCGAACCGATGCTTCACCCGACGGGGAGCCCAACATCACATGTTGTTTCGAGGCCGAAGCCCTGGAACCGCCAACTCCAGCCGCCACGACAGTTGCAGTCACAGCGGCCGGCACCACCACCTCCTCGTCGACTGTCATGGCCGGCCCAGTAACCGCCGCGGCAGCCTCTGCGGCTACCATCTCGATGTCCCCCTCGGCTCCTACAGCCGAGGAGGACGGAATCGTCATCTCCACCGCAGCCTCTTCCTAGCCCTCAGCATCAGTGCCTAAGGGGGGTGGCTGCAGGTCTTTTGCAGTTGTCGCCGCCTCCTAACCCTCGGTATGGGCCAGAGGGAGCTACACTTCTTCGTCCCCCACCGGCATGCGGGCGGATGGGTCTTTCTGCTGGGGACTTGGACATGGCGGGGCCATCAGGGCACCTGCCGCCGCAGCCGTGGACGCTGCGGAGTCCGGCCCCTCATCATCGGCTAGCGGCGCTATGCCCGCCGTAGCCAGAGCAGCAGTAGTCGTCCTGCAAAAATAAACAAAGTAAGTCCACTATACGGCTAACACGTGCAATGAAAAAGAATGCGAATGCAGCGACTTACGCCTTCAATCGGCGGATCGGGATGGCCCTAGTCATCTTCGGCGGCGACTCCGCGGGCTTCGCGCCCCCGAGCCTTCACCGCCGCCACCCTGTCGGCTGGCAGCACCGGATGGATGACCAACGTGGCGACGGGGATGACGGTCTCCCCCCCCCCCAGCTTGACCCTCTTCAGGGGAGACCGAGGCATTGGATCGTCTCCCGCCGCTTGCGAGGCCAAGGCGACCACCTCTTCCCCCGACAGCTGGGGGGCCGGAGCAAGCACCTGCGAGACGAGCCTTCCGGGCTTCGACTGACCAGAGGACTGCCCGCGCAATCCCTTCTTCGAGTTGCCAGCGCCGGCGCCTCCTGACGGCTGCGAAGCTGCAACTGTTGCCGATGATGATCTTGTACCTTGGGTCAGACCTGGCGCCAGACGAACGGCAACCGGCGCCCGACCCGCTGCTTGGGACGTCCGAACCGAAGAAGACGGAGCACCTGAAAAAGCCGCCGTCGGAGCGCGCGACGAAGACCCGCCCGCATGAATCGACACAGGTAAAAGGATTGACTAACAAGTACAATTATCACGAGATAATGATCGTTGCAGAAAAGAGTCGACTTTCGCACGCACGGACCGAGGCGCAGGCCCCCGCATAATGGCCGCCTCCTCGTACCCCTCGAACATGTGGGCCACGCGGCCCGTGATGTCCTCGTGCGAGAGCTCCTCTCCGACCACCAAGCGCGTGGTGTCTTCGGCACCGGTGTACTCGTGCATCTGGTGGTGGCGCTTCAGGAGCGGGAGCACCCGGCGGCCAATGAAGACCGCAGCCACCTTGACGGCCGACAATCCGGCCTCTCGAAACTCTCGGATCCGCGTGAGGAGCAAACCCAGCTCCCGCACCTTCTCGTCTGACGGGGAGGAAGCCCACGAGTCGAGGGTCGCGGCGGATACAGCGGTATACTATAGGACACGAGGGAAGGGATTGGCGACGTAGAACCACTCGTCATCCCAACCCTTCATCGACCTTTTCAGGGGGACTCGAGGTACTCCCCGCGCGCGTGTTCCAGAGGCAGATGTTGGCGCACCCGTAGCGTTGGGCATTGCGAGTGTCGCCAAGCCGCTGGACATTGAAGAAGTACATCCACAGCGCGGCATTCGGGGGGACCGCGAGGAAGGCCTCGCAAAGGGTGATGAAGAGAGCGATGTGAAAAACCCCATTCGGGGTGAGGTGGTGGAGGCGAACCTAGTAATGGGCCAGGAGCCAGCGAACGAACCGGGTGGTTGGATGACCAAGCCCGCGATTGTGGAAGGCGAGGAAGGAGGCCATCTCTCCCTCCACAGGGGCCGGCACCTCTTGCAGCATCGTCGCCCTCTAGTTTATGTCGTCCCGCCGCTGAAGGAATCCCTTCCTCACGCTCTCGACAAGAGTGCTGGCGGAGACGGAGGAGGCTTTCCACTCAGCAGCCATCGCAGCAAGTACGACGAAGATGACGAGCGGAAGAGCGAACGAAAATGGTGAAGACTAAGATCTCGAAAGGAAGCAAGAATGCAAGGAAAACGAAGGCAAATGGCAAGGGTGGTTTTCGAAACCCACCCGGCCGCCTTTTATAGCCAGAGGAGACTGACGGGTCTGCCTCCTCGATTCCCGGGACACGATCCCTCGAAACGACGGGGATTAACTACCACGTCATGATGGGTACCCGAACCATCGGGCACCCGCGATTTTCATACCCTACCCACCGACGGGTGGCCTGGCGCAAAACCCTCGTTGGTCCGCCGATCAAAGTGACGTCAGCATGCCTGCGCATGACTTCTGGGCACAGTGACCGTCAGGCCTGCGCCAGACGGACGCAACGCTTGCATACGTAGCGCGGCGGTTTGACTTTTGAGAGCCACTCGTTTCGCTACACGTGGCCTCCAACTGGCGCGATCGACGGGTCACTCAACGGGTTGCGCACCAGCAATTCTCGTTACCCACTCACTGACGGGTGGGCCCGGGGCAAACTCTTGTTGCCTCTGTCAATCTAAATGATGATAACCCAGCCGCCCATGCTTGTCAGGCGCGGTAATTGCCTGGCTAGCACCAGACGAACGGGACGCGCACGCGCGAGTTACTGCACGGGGCGATGATTCAAATATCGAAACCCATTAGCCGCCCTCCACGTGGAGGCTACGGGACCGAACAAGTACCCTTGGGCAGTCGTGGGTCGGCTATCGAACTGTTCGGTCCGACCCCTGCCCTCAAGCGCTGATCATGGAATACGGCCAATCCGTTTGACCCATCCTAGACGCAAGTGCTGATCACGAACACACGACTGGTCTGACCGGTCCGTTCTAGGCACTCAACACGAATCCGACAACGAGCACAGCTGGTCCCGACTCTCGACGGTCGAAGAATTTAAGTCCCGCTTGACTGAAATGAATCACTCAAGAGCGAAGGTCACTCGAATCGATAAAACTTAATCGGATCGCCCGGAGGCTCAGGGGCTACGCCCTACAGGCGCGCTCCCGTAGGATCGAGGACAGCACATCGACGACTCAGACCCCTGACCAACCCTTTTCGGATCACTCGGGGGCTCGGGGGCTCCGCCCTATGGGCGCTCTCATGCGCCCTCGTAGGACCAACTTCAGCGAACAACAACGACTTAGATCCCCCAACCGGCCCTTCGTATCCCTCGGGGGCTCGGAGGCTACACGCCCTACGGGCGCGCTCGCGTGCCCTCGTAGGTTCAACTTTGAAGAAATTGCGACGAAGCAACTACAACGATATATCAGACCTTCAGCCGACCCTTCGGCTCGCCCGGGGGCTTGGGGGCTACGCTCTACGGGCGCGCACTCGCGCCCCCGTAGGACCGACCATCCGAAATCGACATTACGGATCAGCCCCGCACCGTCTCAACAGGATTGCAAACGGTGCAGGGCTCGGGGGCTACTGTCGGGATAATATCCCTCGGGTACGTACGACCCGGGATTACTCGACGGCCCAAGCTACGAACTATGGCCCATCAACAACGACCGGCCCATCAACAATGATCCATGGGCTTGAAGAAAGAATCCTGCAAGATTTCAAAAGCACAATCAAGAGGATCGGGCGCACCCAATCACAAGAGCCACCCCGAGCCCCCTAGGGTCGAGGGCAGCGTAATGCCAAGATGGCCAAGTAACGGACTTACTTTCCGACCTCAGGGTCGGGCGACCAACCCGCGACAGGACCCTGCCAACACAGAGATTTCTGGCGACTGTGCAAGGTGGTAGGGCGGTAAAGCAACCTTATCCCCTCAGCACTGAATAAAGGACAGGCTAAGGACGACAGCAGACGCCAGAGGACCGTTCAGCACCAGAGGATCACTCGGAACATTCTCGAAGATGCCGTTGGCCCCATCAGTCAGAAGGGGCTCGGTTCCGTAGCGGGCAAGTTTGGTGGCGGTCCCACTCGTCAGAGGAAGCTTCGTCCTGTGGGGACCAAGTTTGACTGCGCCCCACCTGTCAGAAGACATCTAGCTCCGTGAGCGTCAAATTTCGTCGTGACTCCCACCTGTCAGGGAGCCACCCATCTTACTCCGCAATGTAACCCCGTTCGGCCTCTATATAAAAACCCACCGGAGACCCCCGTAGAAGGACGAACGAATAGCAGATAGCCATACACCCACAGAGACGTGCTAAAGACTCTGCCCACATAAGAGCCCTTCCGCCGTTGTAATCCACTCGATAATACGTGAGTTTGTCGATTCCGACCCCTGGAGGTAGGATATTACACCTCGTGGTTGCCTGAACCCGGTTACATTATTGAGTCTGTCGCGGATTAGGCCATATCGATTAGAAACACACGCACCGTATCCCCTCTACTGTGCCGGTGTACAAAACACCGACAGTCAGTAAGAATCCACGATCTGCTGCTCTTCTACGTGATTTGGGGATCGAATCGAAGCCTAATTTAAACTCATAAATGAGTACGGACCATTACCTCTAAAATTGTTTCATTGTCATCTAAAAGCAATACTGTTACGGAGTACCTCTTTCAGATTCCAGATGCGGTCAATTCCATGTTGCAGCCCGCCATGTTCCTAGTTATATGAGTACGCATGCATTGTTGCATTCATGCGTCTGGTCTTGTGTATGGCTGTGGAATCACTGCTGACCAGAACTTACGTGACTTCGATCGAGTCGAGCCCGAATCAAATTGCAACATACATTGGCATCTGACAAGAGAACGACCACTGAGGCCGCTCGACGAGGAAGCAAGCAGGCGTCTCCATTTCCGGACGGCCCGTGCGCCTCTCACACTCACGGCGAGATGATGATTCCGCGATCCCACCGGCGACCAACCTCCGTGAAGCGACAGCGCCCGTACGCGCGCAAGCAGACATGACACCACCTGCGCCGGTTGGCCGAAGCCGCTCGAGAACAGAGCCGGGACCGGAACCAACGACATCAACGACGCTGCTGCTTGGACTTTTGTTCGTGACACCGTCTCGTCTGGGTGGCGTTTCCTCCGGTCGGGGCTCGCAGAAGGTGACGCCTCGCGCGCCGCTCTGTTCGGTGAGCGGTGACGGTACGGAGCGGCGCTGTGCCGCCGTCGCGCTGGGGGCGGGGACGAAGGCCGCCGTTGACCGCGACACAGTGGTCGCCCCGTCTCTCTGGGGTCGGAAGAGCCAGGCGACCAGTCGCATGCATTTCGAGTTTTCGACCGCTCGCTTTCTTTCGGACGGACGTGGTGCGTGGCCGACCGCAGAAGTAGCGCCCGCCGTCCGGCGAAGAGGCCGTCGCGGTCGCGCCGTACGGAGCCGGGGGCTGCGGTCGTGATGAGAGGGGAGCTGGTCCAATCGCCGGAGCAGGGATTTTAGCTGGGACATCAATTGCTCTGGGGGCAGCGTGTCGCTTTGCCTTGCGGGTTCCGAACATAGGCCATGACCGGTGGTTCGTCACCACTGTTAGAAAAGTAGATGCCTTCCCTGCTGACTTGCATATGAGATGTCGCTGCCCATTTCCAGGAGGATCATGGAGTAAAGCTTTTTTCACCGTACTTTTGTAATATGCCATAGAAGGTTGCGGTGCCAGGCCTCTGACACTTTTTTGCTCTCTGAGTTATCAGTGCTTAACAAATCGTCACACCGATTGTAAAATGAAATTACGAAATCACAACGGACACACTGATTGGAATGGAACAAGGATCATTGCATTACTTTTTGAACAATAACACGAGTGTAAGTTAGATACCCTTTTGATTCATGACAGATTTCCCGTTCCTCGGTTCAGTTCATGGTTTTCCCAATTTCGTTGAAAAGAGCTCAATGAAAGGTCAAGCATTGCTTTCGGGGCTAGTATGGGCCACGAAACCGTGGGTTATGGGCTTATTTGGCAGAAAAACAGCCCGCACATCGCATCGTCAGGCTTTCAGTACGCCAGGCCGGCAGGCCGTCATCTTGGCTATATATGGGCCAGCTGGAGTGGCTTATGTGCAGAGCTGCCCATGTATTTATGGGCTGTCATGCAATGCAGGGTTCAATTGCAAATATGACCCAGCAATGCATGGGTCAACTTTCAGCCCACCTCTGAATTAGCGAAACTTTTTCTGAATCGACATCACAGGACAGGGCAGACACATTCACATGTCTCATGTCTGGATCCAGAATCCAAATGTCATCTCAATACGGTTCGCTGTTGATATTTTTTCCCCAAAATTTAGGCGGAGCAGTATGTAATCCTTGATTCTTGATTATAACTTGATTCAGTCGCTCTGGAAATGGAAAACCATGCGGCACGCGGAATCCTTGATTCCAGTCGAAATAGCTTAGGCAGGCCATCGCATTCACAGCAGGTACTCCGTAGCAGACGCACAAGATCTGAAAATTTTCTCCAAAACTGGGATACGCCCTGGTCCAAATTCTTCCCTCGGTCGAGGCTGACGAGCTTCAAGCCTTCAACCTAGCTTCACACTATCCGAGACACTACGAGCAGGAGCACAGTCCATCTGCGACCGCCAAATTAGTGGTCTTGGCCTCACGCACCTGCTCTTTCTGTCGAGCCTTCGCACGCGTGACTAAGGCTTGACGCTATCTTGGAGAACAGAAGAGTATACTCCTCGACGATGTAGACGCGCCGTCCAATTCAGATCCTCCGTGTCTGTCTGCACGTACGTCAAGTCAAACGATTCCCTGTCAGTCGCAGATGCGGCGCGCATGCCGATTCGGCGTTCAGACAAGATAATCTCGAGGGTTAACTTATTAGAGGCTGCTGAATCATCATGAACAGGTCGCGACGCGAGCGGACGAATCAGGCTGTAGATTAACCTCACTCCAAGCGTGCAGCCCTGATAAAAGCGTTTAGAATAGAACGCGATCCGTTGTCGTGTCTGCAGAACGCGCGTGGCGTTGCGTCAGAGACCCGCTCGCTTCTGTTTTTTCAGTTTTTGCTAAGAAATTCCCTGCATGCCGTGCAGTTCGATCGACGTGTGTGATCTGATGACGTGAGAGCCCTCCTATCGGATTAAATATCCAGCAAGTGCCGATCATCAGGACATCGACGGAACTCCATTTCTTCGGTTCGGTCAAGGCCCGAGGACCGACGACCCTAGCAACGTGCGTACACTACCCATGTCCTAAGCCGGTATGTAGGGTACGCATGCACGTCGTAGAAACAGCGACCGAGATAACCTCGATGTTCACGGTTCAATACGACTGCGGCGAAAATGTTGAACGCGGGTGACCAGCGAACGCGCGCGCGCGCGCGGCGTCAGCTGGTCGTTACATAATGTGAGATCTTTGATCGATAAGGATCGGAGCAGCAGGACATTTGTGAGTTTTGTAACCATCGAGCTAGTAGAGTTCTGTTAAGGTAGATTATCTCTTTTTTTTATTTTTTAAAGTGAAACCTCGAATTAATGTGAACCATCAAATTTTAGAAAAAATAATAATCCATTTGATGTTTTCAACGAAATTTCGAGCAAATTTCTTTTTCATGTTGACGTTTATTTTTAAAATAATCACTTACCTAATATAAAACACAAGCAACTTTACATAACTTATTGGTTCTCTTCTAATTTTAAATATTATAATAATTATTAATTATTTTAGAAAATAAAAAACTATTTTATTCTCGAGATCCGTATAAATAAACAGCTCATGTTTATTTGAATGTGCCGTAGTATTTGCCGTGTAGTTGTCACATGGCACACGCACGCAACTGCTCTTCGTTTGTTAAGGTTTTCACACATCGAGCCAGCATTCTATGAAACAAAACTCGCCGTCCAGATATTATGTTGATCCTTCTCGCTCTGATGTAACCAAGGCGTTTCGCCAGATGTTCCTCCCCCATTGGCTGGTGCAGTCTCAAGAAACGTCAGTGCCACCAGCCCTTCCGCCGTTCACACTTCACACCTGATAAACCCAGGAGTCGATCGGTGATATGATCATTCGCGGCGCCCTAATCATTAGTCGTCCATATGACGGGAGATATCCTAATAATCCTAGCGCAAGCTTAATCTGACCCAACTACCCAAGCGTGAAGCATTGCTACTGTTAGCTAGTACTATTCGAATAAACAAACTCCAACGCGCACCGTCGCGGAGCGTGGCGCCGCGCTTCTGCTGCGTCAGATCAGAGAGGAGAGAAGAGAACCGCACGGCTCGTTTTGGTTTCGCATGGCAAAAAAAATTCCCAGTCGCCGTCTCCACCCGATCCGATCCACGACGACGCCACCGTCCATCATCAGTTGCTTCTTTTTTGCTGCTGGTCACGGTCCTAAGCTGACGTCCCCGGCGACGAACGGCGGCAGAGTTTTTTACCCCTGTTCAAGAACGCCGCCGAAATCGCGTCTGGTTTGATAGGGACACGGGCCGGGCGCGGCGCGTCTTGACAAGCCAATGATCAAGCAGGAGCTGACGGAACCGGGTCCTTGAATTGAAAATTTTGTTACAGTAATAATCCAAAGTGATTACTGTGGCAAATGCTACTGTACCTTGAGGGCGTGTTTGTACACTCGGACGAGATACGGCCAGGCCAGCTGCATGCAAGTGCGACGTGATTGGTTCCCTCCGGACGTGCAAAAGACAGGCGAGCCTAGCTGCCGGGAAACACGGATGAGATCCATTTCTCCGAAGCCAGCTTGCAAAATGAGTTTAGTTAATAATGGTATTAGGTAAATACTCCCTCTGTTTAAAAATAATACTTCATATGTCTCAAAATAAGTGTCGTTTTAGATTTTTCAAACATTTACCTTTGAACATTCATCTTATTCATAAAAATTATAAAAATATTATTTATTTTATTGTGAAATGACACATTATAAGAAATACTTTAAATTTGACTTGTTTATTTTTGCATTTTTGTAAAAATTTTGAATAAACAAATGGTCAAACATTGATTTTGAAAAATCAAAAACGTCACTTATTTTGATATGAAGGGAGTAGCATTTGAAGTTCTAATACAACTCTATTAGAACTTCAAATGATATTATTTTTGATAGAGGAAATAAGTAATTTTTTACAAAAAAAAATATATTAGTATATATTAAAGTAGATTAAAATCTATAACGCTAAAATAGAGGTTATTAAGTAAGGATACACAAGTTAAATATTAAAATAATTTTTTTTATTTTTTTATCTCATATAAGTTAGACTCGTACGAACAACCAAACATTATATATTCTGAGCATATCTCTTTGCATTCAATCAAACAAACAGACTAATACTATATGATAGTTCTAATAAGCCTATCTCCCTAGATAGCCTACGTTATATGAGCAACCAAATAGACCTTGAATTTAGTTCTCCTTTGAAATGAAGCAATTTTTTTATTTTTTATATTTTTCTTGTATAATTAAACTGATTTTTATAAAAATACTACATGCCGGCGGGCAGCCGTGCGTGCGCGCGGAAGAGATAGCGGAGCGTCCGGCGTCCGTTGAATGTGCGGCCGGCCGGATTGAGACAAACAGGATGGAATGTGCGACGACGTAGGATCCAAGGTGCGTTTCTTCGCGGTGATGAGAAAGAAAAACGAGAGGAATCTGCTCATCTAGCTGCTCCTCGTCCACATATCTCTTTTCCAGCCGCTCTTAATTTCATTTCAGACCAAAAAAGCTGCTCGTGCTTGTCGGACTAATCGTTATCTTCTCTCGTTAGTTCCACACTTCCATGTCCTGCCTGGCTTAGGGTTTGGAAAACTAGTGAAAACAGATTAGTTTTTATGAAAATTGATGAAATCAGTCCAGTTTAATTATATTGAACAGTCTGTTTTCAGTAAAAATCTAAGTCCGGTAATTATAACACAAAGACTAATTGTCAGTTTCTTCCCAAATCGAAAACAGTTATTGTAGTGGTTTCTTTAACCCTGCCTGGGGCTAGACGCCTGCGTGACATGATATCTAGTAAGCTCCGAGGTGGAGACAAAACAGAATCCACACTCACGCTCTGAACGATCGATCTTCATTCGTTGCAAACTGCTGATCCGTGAGTTGTCCCATTCCCACGATACGCGTCGCCAAAATTAGCGGGGCTAGCTAGAAATGGGAAATAGACGGACGTCGTGGCCGGCAAAGCCAGCCGGCCGACAAACGCAGGTGCCGCCCGCCCGCCGAGGCGAGGGCTACGCGAGCACAATATTCGATCCCCTCCCTTCGCCGTGCTAGTCACAAACCCGCAGGCAAACAAGCATCGGAGTCAGTGCCGTGCGATCTCGACAGGTCTCGCTCTCATGAAGTCTGGCGACTTACAGGGACGGCCGCCTTTCTCACATTCCCTTCCGCCGCATCGTCGTCCAAAGTGTTCTCAACAAGTCTTCCACTATGGAGCTAGTTTTATCAACTTCTCATTTTCTAAAAAAATATTGCATAAGAAATTTAGTTTACAAAAATTAAAATTATTATCCTAACGACAACAGTTTTAGAATAGACGCCTGCTAGTTCGTCAAGGCGGCAATGGTATAGAAACTTCTTGGCAGGCACCATGCAGGTACCAAAGCCTAAGATAAGTACTAGAAACGATTTCCCTGTGCATAAAGAATATGAACGTCTCTCTCCTGTTCTTCAAAAGCAAATTTGACATCACGTATCACACGTATCCAGCCGCAGCGTAGCATTTTCACCTGGCCAAGCTAGCGCATTAACCTACGTTATCTTGGTCGACTCATCACACGCCAGAAATTTCTCCCCCGTTTCTACTTTTTAGCATCCCACTAACAAGCACATCGACACAGACGTCGTCAAGGTCGGAGCTGATCAAGGTGGTGTGATCTGGCTGAGAGTCCAACGACCTAGCGCTAAAGTTTGACTTCGTCGAAAAGGGTAGCCGCAAGCGTGCAATCCAGTCGTCGTTTTCTTGGCAATTTTTGCACTTTGCAAAACATGCGCCTTTAGTTTGCCAAAGGTTGAAAGAGTTTACTGGTACTCATGAATTGTGCCACACAAAGCGTGCGCGCCCACAGGAAGGGAAGAAGCTAGTACAGAAGTAGTAGATTCCTTCCAAAAAAAAAAACAGAGGTAGTAGATGCATTCCTTCGTTGATCCTTGACCGAGGCACCTGGTCTCGGTAGCTAGTACTAAGAGCTACACCCTATTCAGCTCTATCAGGGTCGTAACTAAACTTGTAAAACAAAAAAGCCAAGTATTCTACACAACCGCCCCAGATATGCGGTATCAATTCAGATTTTGTTCCTAATTAACCTTATAAAAACGCCAAGTATTCTACGTACACAACCGTCCCAGATCTGCGATATCTATTCAGATTTTGTACATATGAATTGTCCTCAGATATAGACCGTAGTATTCCAATAGGCAGAGCTATTCATTAACCAGTTGATGGCTTGTTTATGATAACAGGCCGGCGTCTATTCATATAAATAAAACATATATAAAAGGCCAACTACATGGCTAAAACGCAAATCATTAAGTCAATTCCTCAATGCCCTTGCATAATAAATGCTATCACTCTCACAAATGAATCAACCATCTTTTCAAAATGTGATATAAATGGAGGATAAGATCATCTGATCATCTAGGACCTTGTTAACCTTTGTGCACTAATGTAAAGTGAAAAAATGAATATCTGCTTGCACAAATATACTATTTCTTCAGGCTCGTGAACACAAGCATCAATGCCCAATAAATTTTTAGATGAGCTACCATGCAACGATCAACCGGTTATATTTTAAAATCTAATTAAAATGTCATTAATCATATATTAAGCCATGCGTGAATGCATGATCTGCTGATACATATACGGCTGCCATAATACTGGACTATGAAGCTGAGAATTTTTCTCCCTTGCAAATTGAGCTGGCTAGCCGGAGGCAACATATATTTTCTCCTTAGCTCGTCTTCTTCGAAATAAAATTCATCTACTGCACAGCCTTCGATCGAAGCAACATCTTCATCAGATCTTATTATTGTCTATGTACCCGGCCGCGTCCAAATAAGTTCCTGTTCCAGTTAATGAAACTGTGTATAGTTAACCTGTCACTCATCATGCCCGAGTCCTATATTCCCCGGCGCCGCCTGGTCGAAGCGTATGATGCGCTGCCTGGCCTGCGGTGGCACGGCTGCCGGCGGTGCCTGCTCTTGTGGGGCGACGGGCAAGTGGCCGCCGCCGAACGACCGGACGTGGTCGTTGAGGGAGCGCTTGTGCTTGAAGTCGGACCCGCACGCGCAGAACCACCGCTTGCCGCAGTTCTTCTCGTGCGTGCGCCAGTCGCCCTTGACGGCGAAGGGCTTGCCGCAGCGGCGGCATCCGAAGCGCTTGGCGCCGTGCTTTCGCTTGTAGTGCGTCTGCAGCGTGCGGAAGTCCTTGAGCGACCGCGCGCGCGGGTGCGCCACGTTGTTGCGGCAGCCGGGCGCGCAGCAGAAGCACGGCAGCTTGAGCAGCGCCAGCGCCGCCGCCTGCGCGCCCTTCTTCAGCGACTCCGGGCCCTTTCGGTACTCGCGGCCGTGGCCCCACATGTGCATCTGCATGGGGACAGCAGCATGCATCGGCGACGTTGAGAGACATGGCATATGGAAAATCAGTGTGAAGCGAACACGAAGAATATATTCTTGCTGAACGCGTTTGTATTTGTCATCAAGTTGGGGAAACGGAGAGGAATCAAAGATGTGTGAAATGAATGTAAATGTCGGCTCAGTGTTGTTGTGGTTTATTCAGTTGCTTCTAGCTTCTCTCTCTGCGCTTTGATTCCTTGCGGGTACACACGCGACACTTGACACTTGCTACGATCGATCGGTACCAGTGAAACTGTGAAAGTTGAAGCATTATGCATGATTTGTGGATGCGTATAATGCATGCATGATGCCTGCTGGACGAATGCAAAGTAATGTTCAGTTTCATAAGGTTTGACAGGTGCTTTAATATCTATATATATATAACTCGCTAGAATTTGTCAGAGTACGTATATGTATTCGTCCACCTCGCATATTCCAGAGCATGCAAGAAGATGCGCGTCGTAGCTACCTTTCCCAATTGATATAGAAACAACCTTATTGCGTGTTTTATTTATTATTCCATAAAATGATCCGCAAGTTACTACTATTAATAAGACGATTAGGTCTTACAGTCATGTTTCAGTCGTCAGTCTAAGTTAAGTATGAACCTATTGAATGATTAATTAAATAAATGAAGTCAAGTAGCACGCGTACGTCCTTGAAAGCATCCTCAAGAATTAACAAAAGGGAAGGACGGGTTTTAATTGAAAAAGGATCGAGCTGGGCCAAAGAAGATGCTTGATCCAAAGAGGAGGGAAATTACCTGCATGTTGTTGTATCTGTTGAATGTCTTGCTGCAGACGTGGCAGATGAACTGCACCGGGCCGATGAGGATCTGCACCGGCGTCGGGATCCAGAACCGCCGGCCGGGGCCGCTGACGACGCCCTTGATCATGTTCTCCTTCCCACCTACTCGTAGGCAGTCGGATCCGTCCATGATTTCGATACGCACCTGCTCATCTCCCGCTTCTTTCTCACACTTGTTGTCGTGCTGCCTGCTTGGCTTCTCCTCCTCTGAGTCCATCGAATCATCTTCTTCGTCTTCTTCCTCGTCCATGGGCGCCTCATCGGAACTGCTATAGCCGCCGATCGCCGGCAACCCGATATTCAGCTCAACATCGGCCTCTTCTCTCGTGCTGCCGGTGGTGGTAATATTGTTTAGCTCTTCTGTGACAGGGTAATTATCACGGCCATGATCAGGAGGACCCTCCTCCAGCCTACCAAGAAGTGGCAAGCGCAGCGAAGTATCGAGGCCGCCATCGGCGACCGACAGAGACGAGGACGTCGTCGATAAGGAGAACGACGACGGCGACAGCGACGAACTTGGCTTGAGCCACTCGAAAAACTGGATACCGAAACCCGCCACGCTCTCCATTGCGTAAACCATAGGTTATTACTTTCGCCGCTCAGTCGGAAGCGCTTTGTAGGGGGTGGGGTTCGGTGGTGCGCGTAGGGGGAGAAGAGTGGAAGAGAGGCTCGTTCGGAGATGCGCGGGTCGTCGATGTCAAGGCGCGTGCATGTCACGGCCAGAAGGAAGAAGAAGACTGCCGGGAGAGGGAGAGAGATGGACGGAGAGGGCCGCTGAGTCGTTGATGTTGCTCTCCTTATAGCTGTCGCCCCACGCCCCATTGGAGCTCGGTAGGGCTCACCACTAGCAAGGCGGCATTGTGTGTGAATGGGGACCGGTATTCTGCTGGCGATTCCTGGGGTACGGTGGTAACTACTGGTTAGCTTGCCACAAGGGGGAAGTACTACATACCTAGTCATCTAGCTCCAAGAAAACGTGCACCGCTAACAACCATATGTAGGAATCAAGCCTCAATTTTATAGGAGTCATAGAGGAATTTCACAGTAAAAACGCAAAATTTGATAAAAACAAATTTCACATTCAAATTGCAACGTACATACAGTAATAAGTGTACATATCATAGTCAATGAAAAATTAGTCCCTCCCATACTATAAATAAGTAACAGATCATACTATATAATACTACTTTCTTCGTTCTAAAATACTTATCACTTGTTAATCAACGACAATAATTTTAGAACAAATGAAGTATACATTCATGGTTATGTTCAAGTCGCTGGTCGTCAGTCCATCCAGGTGCATCTTTAACCGCTTTAGTAGAACAAGCCATTAAGTAGCAGCTGGTGTTGTGTGCGTGCTGCTTCTACTATGTATAGAGAGACCTCGTCAAAAAGTACATTTCTATCATGCCACGCTCACGCCAGCGCCACAAAACGGTCAGCTCGTTTGACATTTTGGCATGTCGATTGGAGCAATATAGCAGTACCTGGTGGTGGACTGGTGGGGTTAACGTTAACGTTTACTACATGTAAAAGGTGATTAAGCACTGCACTAAGGAGTCGATCTAGAAGCGCCCCCTCTAAATTGGCGGTCTACTACCTCCATTTCAAAATACTTCCTCCGTTCTTTAATGGTTGTTGCCGTTGACTTTTACGATCAACTTTGATCATTTATTTTATTCAAAAAATTTGCTCGATTATGTAAAATTTTAAGTTGTGATTCAAATAACTTTAATAATAAATTAAATTATATCAAAACATATGAAATTTATCAAAAAAATTTGAGTAAGACGAATAGTCAAAGTTACATTTAGAAATCAACAGCGACATCAATTAAAAAACGAAGGAAGTATAAGCATTTCTAGGAAGATCAAAATCTTTTAATTTCTACTAATAATATCTAAAAAAATTACATAATTTTTAATATAAAAATATAATTTTTATGAAAATTTATTTAATGATAAATAAAAAATATAATTTTTATATAATAAAATATTATTAATTATATATTATTAGTGATTAAAATGATAAAAATTTGATTTTTACTAAACTTAAAAATATTTATATTTTAGAACGGAGGGAGTACTACTCACTGCCTGCGTTACGTTTTCGCAGGAGATGTATGTGGGGGGTGGGGGTGTTCATGGGTGGCGGACCCCTTTCCGGAAGTGGAGGTCGCGATACCGTGTGCAGCAGCGGCGCGTGATGACTGCTGGGACGACGACGACCGGAGAAAATTGGGGCGGCGAGAGAACCGGCGATCAGAGGACGACGAAAGGTGCAGCCCATGTCAAGCGAGAGTCCACGGCGTCTCCATCTATCGGCGCGCAGGACGACTGGGCTTCGTTTCTGTTGGTTGGCTATCTCGAACGACGGATCATACACGACGGGCGCGGCGGACTGGAGCCACAGCTTCAGCGTTGGATCCACGTCGCTCATGTCGACGGACCAATGAAAGCTTTTGGCCACAGCGCCCCGCGAGCCTGGAGCACGGCGAAAGTGGACCGGCAAAGGGAACATGACGCGGCAGAACTGAAGCCGCGGCCACGCGGAGACGAAGCGGTGTTTGGGTTGGGCCGTTAAGCTGTCGTAGAGATAGAGCTGGGCTGGGGCCTGTGGCCTGTGGCCTGGTAGCCTCGTGTGCCCAACGTTGAACAGATATGGTTTGTCAGCCCGTCTGACTGTGCTGGCGCATTCTGCAGGCTTGCTGGTCTAGATGTCCAAATGGGATGTCGTGCTCTGCTGGGCTGTCATGCTTTCGGACCGGGCCAGCATGGAGAAGGCTTAATGTACCGTACCATGGGCCGGGACGAGGTGGCCCATCAATTCAGCATGCCGGACTGGCACGAAATTTAATGTGCCGGGTCTTTTTAGACTTGGGTCGGGCGGGGCCAAGTGGGCCATTTGGACATCTATACTTGTTGGTATTGCATATTGTATAATAGTAGCTTCTGATGGATAAGGCTCCATTATTCTTAGGAACATCTCAATGTGATGCTCCTGATAGTTACATCATTTGGTCAGAGGATGGATTCAGGCTTAAGCTTAAACCGCATTCTGTATCTTTCACCATTTGGAACTGTAAATCAGTGGCTTTTTAGAAGGAAAGGGCACCTACGCAGCGCTAGAACGAAACTGAGACGCGCAAGTGCTCAGCTCCACATCATCGTTGTAGTTTTACAGTAGATCAGTATTACGACACGTCATTTTTCCTCCTTGTCGATTATGCGCTTACACATCTGGCCCTGAAACGTTGACACCGGGCTTGGTTTGTTCAGTTACCACTGATGAGCTGCGAATTTCAGAAAGTCAGGACTAACACTTTGAAAATTGGAACGTTGAGGCATAATCAAATTTTACTTGGCACGGTTCCAATCAACGATGAATGCGCTCTTTGAACCAAAGCGGACCGTTCCAGTTTTCACCATCAGACGAATCGGGAAACCGTGGCTGGGATTGGAAAAGATGCAGAAATCGGGCTCGTGCCACGTTGAGCGTTGAAAGTTGAACTTTCGTTAATTGCTTTCACGTCCAGGTTAACCAATCTCCAACACCCTCTACCCACCCTCCCAATTTTTAATTTTATACTCTTTCCGTTTTTTAACTTTTAAATTCAGCTACCATTCGTCTTATTCAAATTTTTTGGATAAATTTCATATATTTTGATATAATTTGATTTATTATTATAATTATTTAAATCACAACTTAAAATTTTATATATTCGAGTAAAATTTTTGAGTAAGAGGAATGTTAAAGTGAATTAAAAAACGGAGGGAATATGTTTTTTATAAAATTGAACTGGCTACATTGAAATCGCTGTCTAACGTTCTAAATAGGGCATTGATATAGCAATCGGGCCCTTTAAGTATAGTTAAATATTGTTCAGAGGACGATGATTATGATTCAAAATAGTAATAGAGAACGTAGTAATCAGTATTGCCTCTCCCTTTCAAGGTCGCCGTCAATCGCGACGTTCTGACGTGGAGGCTTAAATATTCGGTCAGCTACCGCCACCGGTCAGTCCTCGGCTAGCTGTGGCGTGCGCCGCCGGAGCCAAGCTCTCTATCGCCAGACTGCAGTCGACGACGCCGCGCCGTGCCCGTGCGGTGCGAAGGTTTCTCTTTCGCCGTGCCGTCTGCGTTCCCCACTTGCAGCTTGCCGAAACCTCTCTCTCTCTCTATATATATATCTTTCTTTGCAATATTCCTACATGGACACTAGAGATTCAAATTTTTTTAAAGAAGTTAACATCCTGTTTGGATCTCATGAATTCCAACAAATTTTGCCACGCCGTGTTACTCTGGTCAGTCACCAACATTTTAGGCTTTTAGCTACTGATGATCGTGTCTGCGATCGGCGGCCATCTACGAAAGCGATGTCTTGCCTGTCCGTCTTCGTTTGGACGGAAACAGGCGTGTCTATGTATCGCGGAACACAGCGTACGCCGCAGGCAGCTTGAACTACTATAAAGAGCGAAGCGCGCGGGTTAATGGTAGCGTAACCGTGGTTCCTCGCGTCTCGTCCTGAGTGAGGGCGGATCGAGCAAGGGGAGAGAGACGACGAGGCCGAGCCGCCATGGCGCGGGCGATGCTCGTCTTCTCCACGGCCCCTTGGCTTCCGATCTGCCTCCCGACGCTCTTGCTCCTCTCAGGTACTAGATGGCAGTTCCCTCTCCGGGTTCTTGGTTGCTTGCTTGCGCTTCCACTGTGAGCTTCCGCTTCATTTCCTCGATTTTTTTTTATTTTCTCTAGCTATTAGAAAGCTCCATACACAAATGATTTTTAATTTTTATTGTGTTCTCACTTTCTTTGGGAGAACTATTATTTAACCCGATTAGCAAAAGCACTTATGGCAAGCCCCCTATATTTTTGTTGCAGTATCAGAAAACTGATTTTTTGCCAGTCGCAGAGGGTAGAACAACTGTTGCCAATGGACCATACAGGAGGGCAGTGTTGTTATATGACCCACTGGTAAGAGTACCCTCTGCCGCTCGGAAGAGGGACTCTGCCCAATAATGAACATTGTTTTTACGATTGTATTTTGTTACATTGTTTTCACTCTAGTTCACTGCTATTGTGGTGTCTAGCCCCAGCGGTGCCCAGAACATGTTCTTTTCCCCCCTTTGTTTCTGTAGCTCATTTCAATATAAGTTGCAACTTGCCATATGCAAGGGCATGTCAACCGCATCTTGTTTTTTCCCTTATTAAAATCAGAAACATGCAGTTTTTGTAAGGGAAACAATATTTTGAACAATATTTTCTCGCAAAAAAGAGAAAATTTGTCAAAACTCACAGCAAGACTCGTAGATTTAATTTGAGCACGGCAGATGAGAACACCCTATCATGCAAAACAGCTGTTACATCTCTTTCATAAATGGCGTGGAACGTTGTTTATATTGCATCACGAGGTCGTTTTCTTGGAGTACTCCCTCCGTTCAAAAACATAAGCTTTTATGACTTTGACCATTAATAGTGTATAATTAATAATATTTTATCATATAAAAATTATATTTTTTAGATTTATTATGAAATAATGTATAGTTAATAATATTTTATCATATAAAAATTATATTTTTTGATTCATTATAAAATAGGTTTTCATAAAAATTATTTTTTTATATTAGAAATTATGTATTTTTTATATATTATTAGTAAAAGTTTAAATATTTTGATTTTATTTAAACTTAAAAATACTTATATTTTGAAATAGATGAGTACTTGACAAATTTTTAGTCGGCGGATCTGACGTGTGTTTGACAGAGAAAACAATAAATTTTCCCCTTCCATACGGCTGTCCCCTGTTGAAATCACGTATGCATGATTTGACATTTGTTTTGAAGTTTTCCGCTGGATGCATGCGTCGCTGATGAAGTTTAGCTATGTATACGTTTTATTGTTGAATTTTTAACATTTTTTTTCTTCACTTCTACACTCTTGGATTTTAAACTGTTGATACCGGCAAGGGGCCATTTTAAAATCTAGCTCCATGATTGCAGCCGCCACAGCAGTATCTGCGGCGACGGCGCCGCTCAAGTTCGGCATCAACTACGGCCAGATCGCGAACGACCTGCCACACCCGTCGCAGGTGCACGGCCTCCTCCAGTCGCTGAACGTGAACCGCGTCAAGCTCTACGACGCGGACCCCGCGGTTCTCAGCGCCTTCGCCGGCACCGGCGTCGAGTTCATCGTCGGGAACGAGGACCTTCACAACATGACCGACGCGCGGAAGGCCCACGCGTGGGTGGCGCAGAGCGTCCAGCCGTTCCTCCCGTCCACCCGCATCTCCTGCATAACTGTCGGCAACGAGGTGCTCTCCGGCCAGGACACGGCGGCCATGCAGAGCCTCCTCCCCGCCATGCAGGCCGTGTACCAGGCGCTGGTGGACCTCGGCCTCGACGGCCAGGTGAACGTCTCGACGGCGCATTCCGTGAACATCCTCGCGAGTAGTTACCCGCCCTCGGCCGGCGCGTTCCGGGAGGAGCTCGCGCAGTACGTCCGGCCGCTGCTCAACTTCCACGCGCAGGTCGGCTCGCCGTTCCTCATCAACGCGTACCCGTTCTTCGCGTACAAGGCGAGCCCGGACACCGTGTCGCTGCCGTACGTGCTGTTCGAGGCCAACCCCGGCGTGCGCGACCCCAACACCAACCTCACCTACGACAACATGCTCTACGCCCAGATCGACGCCGTGTACGCGGCCATGAAGGCAATGGGGCACATCGACATCACCGTGAGGATCTCCGAGACCGGGTGGCCGTCCAAGGGGGACGATGACGAGGTCGGCGCCACCGTGCAGAACGCCGCCGCGTACAACGGGAACCTGATGAAGAGGATCGCCATGGGACAGGGCACGCCGCTTAAGCCAGACGTCCCCGTTGATGTGTTCGTATTCGCGCTGTTCAACGAGGACATGAAGCCCGGACCGGCGTCGGAGAGGAATTACGGGCTGTTTTACCCCAACGGCACGCCAGTGTACAATCTTGGGTTCAACGGAGCGTCATTCAGCCCGTCGCCGGCGTCCACGTTTTCATCTTCTTCCAGGACGATGGTAAGAAAGAAATCCTCAAAATTAGGATGCAAAAATATCACTTGAATAAGAATAATAATTTTAGATACTCCAAAGTCGAAACAAGGTTCAACGAAAGTTTCCAATCCTTTGAAGATGTGACACTAGAAAGTTCAAAATCAACAATTATGTTAGGTCGTCTTGACAGGAAAGAAATTGACATGACAATGGTTTTCTTAATTAATTAGTGCCCTAAGTTAAAAGTTGCTTAACTACTTCTGTTTAAAGAAAGAGATTATCAAATAATGCTCTAACACTGTCACTAGAAGCTCATCATTCTATATCTTTATTCACCCTTGCAGATCACATTATTGGTAGAGTTTGTTGTCCCACTCGCCGCATTTTTCCTCTGACCGGCCATGCTTCACAACCGCAGACTGAATATTTTCTAACCAACCCGTTTGCTCACATGGCATATCAGACAACCGGGAGCAGGCAGACAATGTTCTGACTTTGAGGTAATAAGCTACTATTGTCCGGCTGTTATTTGTACTCCTATACGTTTTCTGTGGTTGAAGTATATGTTTTCAGTTGTTCCTTTTAGGCCGTTGGTTTTGGATTTCGAGAACACTTAGTTTGAATATACCTCTAATTATATGGTCTTTTGTGATGCAACAATTAATAGGGGTGAAAATTAATTAGCATGAGTTACCTTCCAAACCTTTTAGTAAAAAAAACTATTTTTTCAAAATTTCCACCAAACTTTGAAAAAAATTACTCTATTTTTTTAACTAAAGAGGTTCAGAGGTTAACCTTAGTTGCACCTATTTACACCCCTATGCAACAATATTACAAAAATATAAATCGCAAGCCATATCTTAGAGCGATCGTTACTGTCTACGTAGACATTGTTGTGATCTTTTCTCTCTGGGTCTAGGAGTGTAGATCTGAGAGTTTCTGTGTCGGTAATAGATCTGTGGTTCGGAGGTGGTCAATACCTTCGGATCCGGTCGCCGGAGTTGTGGAAGACGATCCAGCCATCTGTCCTTTGTCGGTGCGGTCCTCTGCACTAGGGCAGCGTCAGTCGGTGGAGAAGGCAATGGCGTTCGAGTCACGGCGACGTCGTCGATCTCCCGGTGACGGCGGTCGTCGTAGCGGTGACGGCGGTAGTGCTTCCCGTCGGCACAGCGCCCCCTCACAGATCGAGTTTAGGGATGTCGGTGGGGTGCGGCGGTACGGACGAACTTAGGTCATGAGTCCCGGTCGACCCCTCACCTCTATTTATTGTGGCGCTGACGACAGGGACCCACCAGCCATAATGGGCTGGGCGCCTCGATCAAGGCGCGATTAGGTCAAGGGCCCATTAAGGCCGTTGGGCCAAAATGAGTAGAGATCAATTTCTAACATTCTCCTCCTTGATCTCACTTTATATTTTTATCTTTATTACTTTTTAACTTCACTCATTCCATTACAGATTAATGCATAGAACTGTCTCATCGTCACGATCAATCGCCGATAGACTTAACAGCTACAATACATTTTTCTGTTCTGAAATAGTTACTATATATTTTGGGCCATCTTTTAGTTCAGGAATCACAGGCTTTCTTTTAAACCCATGCCGGTAACATGTTCAATAAATACTTTGGGTGGTAAGCCTTTAGTAAGCGGATCCGCTAGTATCTTTGCGGTGCTTATATGCTCAAGACTTATGATTTGATCCCGAACTTTATCTTTCACAACATAGTACTTTATGTCAATGTGTTTGGCAGCACCACTTGACTTATTGTTGTGTGCATACGTTACTGCGGGTTCATTATCGCAGTACAACTTAAGTGGTCCATGGATGTCGTCAACCACTTTTAGACAGGGTATGAACTTCTTAAGCCAGTTCACCTGCCCCGTAGCCTCATAACATGCTACAAACTCGGCATACATTGTGGACGATGTAGTGACGGTTTGCTTTGAGCTTTTTCACGTAATAGCTCCTCCAGCGAGAGTAAACACATATCCGGATATAGACTTTCTATCATCTCCCGCGTAATCAGAATCTGTGTACCTCACTATATGGAGTGAATCTGATTTTCTGTATGTCATCATGAGGCCTTTTGTTCCTTGCAAATAACGCAAGACTTTCTTTATCAATTTCCAATGCTCTATTCCAGGATTGCTCTGGAATCTGCCAAGTAACCCGGTAACAAATGCTAAGTCAGGGCGTGTACACACTTGAGCATACTGTAAGCTTCCGACAGCTGAAGCATATGGAACCGCTTTCATTTGATCGATCTCATATTGGTTCCTGGGGCATTGAAAATCCTCATATCTGTCGCCCTTGACTATAGGTGCAGGTGATGGACTACATTTATGCATACCATATTTCTTTAATACTTTCTCTATGTATGCTTTTTGTGATAGTCCCAATACTCTTTTGTTTCTATCTCGGTAAATTTCGATTCTTAGAACGAATGAAGCTTTATCAAGATCTTTCATATCAAAGTTTGAGGACAAAACCTTCTTTGTCTCCAGTAGCAGACTGACGTCAGTACTAAGTAGTAGGATATCATCCACATACAGGATTAGGAAGATAAAATTCCCATCTTTAAACTTTGAATAAACACAGTTGTCCTCTATATTTTCTTTAAACCCAAATTTCTTTATCGTGCTGTCAAACTTCAAGTACCATTGTCTTAAAGCTTGTTTTAACCCATAAATCGATTTTTTTAGAAGGCATTCCATTCTTTCATTTCCTTCTATGACAAAACTTTTCGGTTGTGCCATATAAACATTTTCCTCCAAATCCTCATTGAGAAATGCTGTCTTTACATTCATCTGATGTAACTCTAAATCATAATGAGCCACTAGTGCCATTATAATTTTGAAAGAATCTTTACATGAGACTGGAGAAAAGGTCTCATTGTAATCAATCTCTTCTCTTTGGGTAAAGCATTTTGCCACAAGTCGCGCTTTATATCTTTCCACATTCCTTTGGGAGTTGAGTTTTGTCTTATAGACCCATTTACAGTCTACTATTTTGGCTCCTTTAGGAATTACTTCCAAGTCCTAGACTTTGTTAGCCTTCATAGACTTCATTTCTTCTTCTATGGCTTCAAGCTATTTTAAAGAGTTTTCGCTTCTCATGGCTTCTTCAAATGAGGTGGAATCATCCTCTATTTGAAATTCTTTTGTCTGATAAACTTCATAGTCATCAAAAATAGCTGATCTTCTTACTCTTTGAGACCTCCTCGAGGCCTCTTCATTCTGTATATTTTCTGTTTGAGGCTGTTGTTGCTCCCCCTCATCTGTGGCAATGGGTTCTATTGAATCCTGTAGAACAGGTTCCTCATTCTCATTCATTGTTGCCACAGGAGGAACAATAACAGGTGCTTGCAGCACAGTATCTTGCACTATCGGTGCAGCGACAGCAGGTAGTGTAAAGAATGGCTCTAGAATCATCGGAGTGGGCGCATACGCCCGCTTCTCTTCAAGATCAATCTCTCGAGCTACTATGCTCCCCCTCATCATCTCATCCTCTAAGAAGACGGCGTGTCTCGTTTCTACAAACTTTGTATGTTTGTCTGGACAGTAGAAACGATAACCTTTTGACTTTTTTGGGTAACCAATAAAATGGCAACTTACTGTTTTGGGATCAAGCTTCCCAATATTTGGGTTAAATACTTTAGCCTCAGCTGGGCTCCCCCACACTCGTAAGTGGTTTAACGAGGGAACTCTACCTGTCCACAATTCGTACGGTGTTTTGGGCACCGACTTACTTGGTACTCTGTTGAGAATATGAATGACGGTTTTTAACGCCTTCATCCACAAACTCAATGGCAATGTGGAATAGCTCATCATACTTCGCACCATATCCATCAAGGTACGGTTGTGTCTTTCAGCTACTTCATTCTGCTGAGGTTCGCCCGGTGTAGAATACTGGGCCACTATTCCATTTTCCTGTAAAAACCTTGCAAAAAGTCCAGGAACTTGTCCATACGGGGTATGCCGACCGTAGTACTCCCCCCCACGATCAGATCGAACTATCTTTATCTTTAAATCGTGTTGGTTTTCAACTTCAGCTTTAAATATCTTAAATTTATCCAAGGCTTCATTTCTTTCTTGATTGAATAAATATATCCATATCGGGAGTAATCATCCGTAAATGTTTTGAACGAGTCATAACCATCTATACTCTTCACAGAAAAGGGACCACAAATATCCGTGTGAATAATTTGTAGAACTCCTGTGCTTCTTTTTGCATATTTCTTAATTTTCTTTACATATTTCCCTTTAATGCAATCTCGACATTGTTCTAAGTCTGAGAACTCTAGTGGAGGAAGAATATCATTCTTAACTAGTCTTTCTATTCTCCTCCTCGAAATATGGCCTAAACGACAGTGCCATAATTTCGACGACTCATCTAGAGTTCTTTTTCGTTTTCTATTTTCATTCATGGACGAGGATTCGTTTATCTCGCACGCAATATTATCATTATCGCATACGACATTCACATCATCACATAGTGATAACAAATAAAACTCATTTTGTAAGATGGCAAGACCAACACATTCTTTATTAAACATTATTTCACACTTGCCATTTCTAAAATGACAATCATAACTATCATTATTCAAACATGAAACACTAATCAAATTCCTCTGTGAAGAGGGTACATAGAGAACATCTCTAAGTATAAGAATAAAGCCATTAGCTCGCTCTAATGAAAGATAGCCAACGGCTTCAACTTCAGCTTGGACTCCATTTGCAACTTTAATGCATCTTTCTCTTCTTTGCGTAGTCCTTGTCGAACGGAATCCCTGCAATGAATTAGCAACATGAACAGTTGCTCCAGAGTCAATCCACCAAGTGGAATTCGAATATTGCACATATATGGATTCATTTATAAAGGTAATAATGTTCTCACCTTTCTTTGCCATGATCATCTTTAAATAGGAGGGGCAATCTTTCTTGTAGTGTCCCGTCTTCTTGCAGTGAAGGCACTGATCTTTGTCCACTGCAAATTTGTTCTGTTGAGGCTGATGGACAGGGGCTTTTCCCTTGTTTTTTGAGGAGTAGCTATTGAAGTTCTTTCTTTTATTATCCTTCACATAGTTGATAGAACCACCATGTGAAGCTTTAATTCTGTCCTCCTCTTGCACACACATTGCTATGCACTTTTCCAAGTCCTAAGACTCGGGTTGCATATTATAGTTGACAACAAAGGTGTCAAACTCTTTTGGCAAGGAAGCAAAAATCAACTGGATAAGGAGTGCATCCTTGAGACCCAGATCCATTGGTTTGAGCTTCGATGCTATGTTGCTCATTCTCAGTATGTGCTCTCTAATGCCACCGTTACCACCAGAGTACCTTTCTGTCACAAGTTGTTTAATAACTTGTGTGGCATATGTCTTTGAAGAGCCAGTAAACTGACTCTTTATTCTTTCAAGGTACTCTGTGACGGTGTCACACTCCGCGATTGAACCCACAATTGCAGGCTCAATCGTATTCTTTATCACAGTCATACACTTCTTGTTGGCTGTGGTCCATTTTCTATGCTCAAAGTCATAGGACATCTTTAAGGGAGCATAGTCCCTTTGTCTGGTCTACCAAGCAGCCTCAGCCTCATTTTCTTTCCTCACTGGCTCTTCAGGCTCAGTGGGACATGCTGTGATGACAACCCAGTCCACTTAACCAAGATAAACGCTAGGTCTACCTTTTTCTTCCACTCTCCATAGTTGTCGTCTTTGAGAGTGGGAATCTCTTTGATACAACTCATTAAGTTATATCCGCCTGTAAATAAATCAAATAAAGTGAGAACATAATAACAGTAAAATTATATATCTTATTTTTAACGTTGGTAAAAAATATGACACACAATTTTATATTATACATTAAATCTATGTCACCGTTGGACAGAAATAGAAATAATGCATAAAATATCAATTACAAAAATTATAATACTGTTATTATCAACGTTAGTCAGAAAATAACAATATCATAATTATTTGAAATTTATTACAATTTTTTCCAAAATTAAATTCTCCCGTTAGTTCGAATTTAATAATGAAAATAATTTCTTTAAGTACGCAGCGGAAAACAAAATTTCTTTAATTTTTCAGAAGCATTTACTTTATTTTTCTGTTCTGTCAAAATTATCCCGTTGGTTCAAATTTTAACAGATTTAATTAGGTAAAAAATTACCTAATTAATCAATTAAAATGCCTCTGAAAAAGAAATGAAAAAACTTTTCTTTTGGGCCGAAATTGAAATTCGGCCTGGCCCATTAGCCTGTTGAAATTCGGACAAGCCAACCTGGGTTTGGGCCGAAATTTCACTCTCTCTCTTGGGTCAAATCTGGCCCATTTAGGCATCGCGCGATCCGGACCGTTGGATCTAGATCTGACGGATGCGCTCTTTTTTCGGAGGTATAAAAGAGTTAGAGGTGCTTCCAACCCTAACCCTAATCATTTTTCTCCTTCCAGTTCTTTTTACGCTAGTTCTGGCGGCTGGCAGCGGCGGCCCGCGCACCGCGCCGCTGCTCCGCGCG
>BCLF01000025.1:2033227-2071187 GCA_001602275.1 Zoysia japonica | reverse complement strand
GCACCGCTCGCGCCGGGGCCCGCGCGCCTGTCTGGCAGCCGCCCGTGCCAGGGCTTTTCCTTCTTTTTTTTTCTTAACTGTGATTTTTTTTCAGATCTTTTGCGGCTACTGTTTTTCTTTTCTTTTTCTTTTTTTTTCACGGTTCTTTCGCGGAGCCTGAGGGCTACCGCCACAGTGTAGCCGATGGCTACATTTTTATTTCGGATCTTTGCTCGCGGGTGGGGTTTCGGCGAGTTTTTCCATACTCGTCGGGATCCGCTCCTAGATCTGGCTCTGATGCCAATGTTGTGATCTTTTCTCTCTGGGTCTAGGAGTGTAGATCCGAGAGTTTCTTTGTCGGTAATACATCTATGGTTCGGAGGTGGTCAATACCTTCGGATCCGATCGTCGGAGTCGTGGAAAACGATCCGGCCATCTGCCCTTTGTCGGTGCGGTCCTCTGCACTAGGGCAGCGTCGGTCGGTGGAGAGAGCAGTGGCGTTCGAGTCACGGCGACATCGTCGATCTCCCGGTGACGGCGGTCGTCGTAGCGGTGACGGCGGTGGTGCTTTCCGTCGGCACAGCGCCCCCTCACAGATCGAGTTTAGAGATGTCGGTGGGGTGCGACGGTACGGACGAACTTAGGTCATGAGTCTCGGCCGGCCTCCCACCTCTATTTATTGTGACGCTGGCGACAGGGACCACCAGCCATAATGGGCTGGGCGCTCCCGATCAGGGCGCGATTAGATCAAAGGTCCATTAAAGCCGTTGGGCCAAAATGGGTAGAGATCAATTTCTAACAGACATGAGATAGAGTAGTTTGACACACCTTTGTCAGCCATGATGTTTGGCGGTCGGTCTCATCCTGCCCTGGAAGGCAACATATATGTTTGGCCATTTTCGCCTGCGATGAGGCGTTGTCTTCAGTTAGCGTATTGCCCAGGGAGACAGGCCGGTGGTTCATCGGTTCTTGTTCTGCCCATCCTGGCCCGGACACCTCTAAGCCGACCAACCAACAAAGAAAACCACCTGAATCGCGTCATGAAAAATACAGCTTTCCAAATGCAGCCGTTGTTCCCCAAGCCATGGGAGTCTTTTCCTTATCATATGCTCTGTCAGCTTGTTCCTCTCGTAGGTCACCTGAAATTTGACATTCAACTGAAATGGTTCGTCAGTGATCTGACCGACCGTCCACTTTATTTTTGCAGGCTAGGAAGATTTTTCTTGGTATTTATTAGACCATTACCCAATTGATCGATTGCATTGAAAGGTTATTGTAATATTAGTTAGAAAAGGGAAGAAGGATGATGCATCATCATCATGTGTATGCACAATCTTGCATAAGAGTCAAACCGCTGTAATTTTGGAAACATGAGCAATGTACTTTGTAATAGAACTGTAGAACTACCAAGAAGTGATCATATAGCAACACGGCGAGTATGTTGCCGTAATCAAAGACGGATTAGTATGGTTTTGTTCATCCATTGTACGATGGATCTTGTGTTGTTTACTTGTTTTTGTTATTGTGTGATTGCGATTAGCGCCATGCTCTTTTATTTTAAAACTTTGACGGACGGGCTCTAGCCCGTCCCCCTATCAATGAAATCAGATGGGGAGCCTTCCCCCGTCAATTATCATTGTTAGAATAAGAATTCTAGTTTAAAAATAAACAAAAAATTATTACTATAACAACAACAAAAAAAGAAAGGGTAGCTTATGTCTGATGGTATGATGAAAAAGCTGAAAAAGTTTCAATACGCCTAGCTATTTGATCACCAATAACAGCAAATCTCAATAGACAATCTCAAATCATGATGAGTCTTGTTTTTGCGACGCAAATCATGATGAGTCAGGAAGGCCAGAATGGACACTATAAGCAACAAAAGCACAAGAAGAAGCACGGTATTCTTGAAAAAACAAAAAACCAGTGCAATGTGCCGGTTAGAGCATATTCGATAATTACATAAAATAGACTCCAAAACATGTTTAGAAAGTTTTTAAAAGACCATTAGGGGTAAAAAAGGTCTCATTCTCTAGCAATTTCTATAGTTTTTAAACAATTTCTAGTATATCCATCAACTAATTTTTTAGGCTGGAGTGCGTATCGGGTTGACAAATGTGGAAATCCATCTCAATAATCAGAGTTGGTATATTTGGAGAGTTGATTTAGAACTTTGTTAGAGGATGATTTTTAATGAAGTTTTAAATTTTGATTTAGGAACTTCTTTTGCCTAACTGTTGGAGCTAGGTGCCAGAGGGTTTGCCGAGACTGAGTGTGGTGGAGGAGATTGACTCCTTGCCATCTTCAAAGTCCTCAAAGACACTGCTCACAATTAGGCCTTGTAATGGGTCAAGAAAATTGAAATACCTTTGAAAATGACCAGAGTGGATTAGGATCAAACCAAATTTTTTTCATTTTTAAATTAATTTTAAATAAAGGCTGGATTAGTTTGTGAAAGAGCCCATGGGTTAAGCCCTTCTATCACTTCCACTCACAACCAATGAGCCGCAAAAATAAAATACTCAACCAATCGGGCCTATTCTGATAGAGGGTGGATGGCCCATGAATATTTGCTTGTGGGCATCATGTTGGGCCGTCATGTTGCTGCATTTCGCATTTTCGGACCGTGGGGACTAGTGACGTCATAACGTCAACTTAACACCGTTTGATTCGATCGCGGGGACAAGTGACGTCATTTAAACCTCGAAGAGACGTCCGATCCCGTATGAACGGCTACGATCCATTTCTCACGAGTGCAGAGTCGCACAAATTCCATCTCCGCCTTCTCGGCCCACTGTGTCAGGTTGACTGCAGCGGCGCCGCGGCACGCGCCCCTAGCCTCCCCCCCGGCGTCCCAACCTCGCGGCGGCCATGGCGGTGCGCGCGACGGTCTCGCGCTTCCCCGCCGTGCCGGAGGCGCTGGAGGCGTGCGCCTTGCAGTGGGGCGTCTCCGTGACGCCCTTCGCGGCTGCCGACGAGCGCGGCCAGCGCCCGGCCACCGGCGCCTTCGGCGACCGCGTCCCGCGCTGCGAGAGCTGCTGGGCCTACTTCAATAGCTTCTGTGATTTGGAGCGATGGGGCTGGGCGTGCTCCCTCTGCGGCACGCTCAACGGGTTTGACGACGAGACGGCGCGCCGTTTCCAGCGCCCCGACTCGTGTCCGGAGCTCAACTTCTCCTTCGTCGACCTGGAGATCCCAGGTAGCCGACGCTGTTTGCAGCCGGATCCCTGTGTGATTTTGGAAGGAGTTTGACACCTGGGTTGAATTCATGCAGTTGATGACGCGGGAGAAGGCGTGCAGGCGCGGCCGGTGTATGTGGCCGCCGTGGATCTCGCATGTAAGTCCAGTCCCTTTGCTTAATTCCTCCCTGACAATTGCGTTTTAATGTTTTATGCTGCATTCCCACCTTTGAAATGGTGGGAACTTGCTTTTACATGTGAATTCTGATGGATCATGGTCTTGTTTATGGAGTCCAATTGGATCAGAAAGTGACCATGTGGTTTCTGAAGAATGGAATGGAAATATCTCAATTCACAATTCCCCTTTTTATTTTACGAAAAAAGAATGAAAATAGCTGCTTTATGTGGGAGACATGGGTGCCAGATTGAATGCCCAACACACCTTGATCGAACCTTCTTTTTTCCACACATATACTCTATCAAACTTGTGCAGTGTGCTGTATTATTAATCTGGTAGTTGATGGTTTGACTGTCTTTAGGTTCTGAAGAGTTCCTGGAACTCATCAAGAGTGCACTTCTGGCCGCCTTAGAAGGTTAAAATTCTGAACATTTTGAACTTCTTGAATTTTGTGTTGCTAAACAATTTTCTGATATAATCCACTTGAACATTCCTCATTTGGGATTTCACCATGCTCCAGCTCTTATTCCGGGCTCCCTATTTGGGCTTATGACATTCAGCCACAAGATTGGGTTGTATGACGTCCAAGGTCCAATTCCGGTAGTGAAAAATGTTTTTGTGCCCCCAGACCTAGAAGAAGATGGTCTGCCTGTTGCCCTCGAAGATGCCATGCCCCTGCTTTCGTTTTTGGCCCCAGTATGTTTCAAAACAACGACCAACTACAGCTTGACCTGGACAATATGAACTTGTTGAAAGTAATTCCATGTATGAGCAGGTTGATACGTGCAAGGATCGAATTGCTGCTGCACTGGAGACACTACGACCAGCTTCTTCATGGGAGAGAGGTGCTGCATCTGGGCAGGAAGAGGATACAGTTTTGCTAGGGGGACGAGGTTTTGGAACTGCCATGACTGCTTTAATTGACTACCTCAGTTCAGAATATGGTTCTACTTTTGCTTTGGGTAGGTAAACATGCTTCTGGTATATGCAAGTCTCATAAAAACTATTTGCGCCAATAAGCCAATTATTTTTGTAAGATATTGTATGCTTGGATTTAAATAGTTTTAGTAAGTAGCATTTTTATGTCTAATTTGTATTTTTTCCCTTGTCAAATTACGAGCAGCTAGGGTATTTGCTTTTCTGTCTGGTGCTCCTGATTATGGAGCTGGTCAGCTAGACACCGGGAGATATGGTGAGCAGTATGCTAGTAAAGGTGTAGACGCGGACCTCGCATTGCTTCCTGAACAGATACCTTTCTACAGAGACCTAGTAAGCTTGAGTTTAAATGTTACAATTTTTTGTGTTTATATCATATATGGACCTTATTGAGAATTCAAAACAGGCAGCTGTTGCCGTCCAAGGAGGCGTATGTATAGATATATTTGCTGTAACTGATGAGTACATTGATTTGGCTTCATTGAAGTTTTTAAGTATTGAAAGTGGTGGATCCTTATTTCTCTATGCAAACACGGATGATTCAACACTTCCCCAAGACATGTATGCTTGATTGAATGAATAAATACTTCACTTGTGTTATCTTCTTAAATTTTCAACTGCAAATCCTAAAGAAATCTGAATTATCTCTTCTTACTTTTCTTTATGTCTGTTGACAGATATCGTTTGCTGAGCCGACCATATGCCTTTGGTTGTGTTCTAAGGCTGAGAACATCTTCAGATTTCCAACCAGGCAATTCCGTAAGCAGTCAAGTTTTTTGTGTTCACTATAACCGTTCTCTACTTTAGCAAACTTATAATGCATCCATCCTTTCAGTATGGGCATTTCTTCCCTGACCCTCAGTATGAAAATGTGCAACACATAATCTGCTGTGATTCATTTGCTACTTATGCGTATGACTTTGACTTTGCCCATAATGATGGCTTCTCCAGGTATTTTATGTAACATTGCCTTATGACTGATTACTTACTACTGAATACCCTATCCTTACCCAAAAGGGCAAAACAAAACATTAAACATATTGAATGTCTGATTTGCACATATCTTTTAATGGTTAACTACTACATTCATCAAAGGTAGCAATGGAAGAAGTTTCTATAATCTTCACAGTTTTGCATAGTTCAAGTGTGACATTGTACCTGTTTTCCCTGTAGGAAAGCTTTGCAGATAATAGTGTCTTTTGTTTGCAAAAGCAACTACAATTTTCTTGTTTTCTATACATGGCTATCTAAAGATTACCAAAGTGAGCTAATGGCCTGATGTTTTTTTAACAAAAATAGCTGTACATGAAACGTTATAATATGAAAATTTTTTGTTCTTGTTGGATGTTATTAACTTGATGATGAGAACACATGATACTCCCTCCACTCACTTTTAATTGTCATTCTAGCATTCAAATTTTGTTCCACAATAGATGTCATTCTGAATTCCCAATAAACCTTTCTCTCTTCCCAATACATCTCCCTCTATCTTTCTCCTCATTTCCTGGGACATACCTTTTTCACTTTACCTGAATTCCTGTGTGCAGAACTAAAGTGACAATTAAACGTGAACGGAGGGAGTACTTAAGGTTTAAAAAACTGGTGAAAACTGGCCGGTTTTGCAGTTTTCGGTGAAACCGGTCCGTCTCGGTTTTATCAGTTGACCGGTTATCGGTTTAATAAATTAAAAAAAATCAATTCAAAATTTTTTGGTAATCCGAACACCGGTCAAACTAAGCGGTAAACCGGAAAAACCAGTGAAACACTGCTCAAACCGATTTGATTTCAAATTGAAAAACGGTAAACCGGTCGATAAACCGAAAAAAAACTTGTGGTTTTCTCTCAAAAATTTATTTTTTGAATTTGTCCGGTTTTTCTGGTTTACTGTAGCAGTTTTTCCCGTCAAACTGGTGCTGACCGGTTTTCGAAACCAAAACGGTTTCCAAAACCCTGGGAGTACTCATCAGTGATTGTTTAATGACGCAATTTAAATTTTCAGGCACACAGATCCTGCTGTTATACAAATTGCATTTCAATACAGTGTTGTTGAACCTGTCGAGGAGACATCGAGCGACGAAACACAATCATCTGCAAGGTACATAGAAGACAAGAAACTGCTTTGTGATTGTTAACTACCCGGCTGCATGCCTTGCACTTAAAATGCTGGTGTCCATGTTCAGCGGAGAAGATGGTTAAAACAAGGATTTGTTTTTCTAGTTACTCCTCTATCTAAAACCATTGAATAGATAGCATGGATAATGAGCAATTTAAAATCTAACCTTTTAGCCTCCATGTTTGTATTGCCTTTTCTTCTTCTTGAGAATAGCCCTCCTGTATTTGTGTAACATGTAAAACAGGAGGGGTTGTAACCAACCTATATCAGTTGGTTAAGGATGTGGGTATATGCCGAGTTAGAGTCCTCTTCAACACAAATTTGGGTGCCTTTTTTTCATAATTAAATACCATCTAGCTCCTCCTAAGTCAGTTGAGTTTAGTACCTGTCATTTGTCTTTTGATATCAATATTCCTGTTGACTCAAATAATATTCATACTTTGCATCTATTGTCATTCTTGATTTGCCTTGTGCTATTAGATATCAATCTCTTTTATTTTTCTTGTGGAAATGATCTTCCCTGCTTCATCAAACTAATTATTTACCTTGTTTACAATCTGAGGAGTACATAGATCTTATGGAAAGTATCATATTAGCATCCTGTAATCTGATTCTGCTCATCCATTTTGAGTTTGTTGCTATTGTTTTTGTGGCCTGGTTATATATTAGCCCTTGGAGCAGATTTTCTTACTTGCTATATTAATCTCTACAGCTATAAGTTTTGTTTAAAGAGGCGGTTGAGAATAAGAACATTGCAATACCGACCGGCTAGGAATATTAGTGAAATATATGACAGTGTAGATCCGGAGGTTGTACTGCATATACTTGTTCACAAGGTAACCATTTTCTTTCTGTATTGAAAGGAATCACATTCTGTTTTAGTTTTTTGTTTAAATTGTGTATGTCATCTCCCTTGAAGATTTCCAGTGAATCATACTAGATAAAAGTTTAACATGCAACAAATGATTTGAGGTGATTAATTGCAAGATATATTGAATGAATTAGAAATTACTATGTGCTACCGAGCTCACTAAATCAATTCAGGGAAAGATAGTCCAGAGCTAATCTGGTCGGTCACCTCACATTTGCTAACCATTATCTTCAGGAAGTTGTTAGTTTTTTTTTAACATGCATCAAATTAGCCAATTATCATAGTTGTTTGTATATCAGTTGGCACTAATCTTTGATAAAATGCAATGAAAGCAGATTGTTTTCTCATTCAAATTTGAGCTGTGTTTTTTCACTATGTTTGAGTCCTTCCCTAACTATTTTTTTTCTCAAAACATTGTCACCAGGTTATTTTAGAATCTTTGGATAAAGGGGTGAGAGAAGGCAGAAATCAAGTGCATGGTTGGCTAGCACTCCTTGCAGCCCGGTACAACCAGGCTATGAGCGATACACATACTCCAGTATCTAGCATTGATATTGACTTCTCACAATGCCCTCAGCTGCAAATGCTACCTCAGCTTGTATTTGCATTGTTGAGAAGTCCTCTTCTTCGTTTACATGAAGAAGGCGTTCATCCAGATTACAGGATATATTTACAATGTCTTTTCAGGTAGGATACCATTTAAAATTTTATCTATTGGTTTCTAGTATCTCTTACCTGCAAGTTTTCTTGTACTAAATATTATTAAATTCATCAATAGTTTAAAAGAAAATGCTATGTAGTGGGTACTAAGGCCCAGTTTGTTTTAACTTTTCAGCTGGCTTAAGCTAGAAGCTGAAACAAACAGGTTTCTGAAAAGCTCACTTTTGAAAAGTTGAAAAGCAAGCTTCTGATGAAATGAACTAAAAGCTGAAAAGCACATCCTGTGCTGCTTTTCTGGCTTTTGATGTATAGAGAAACTAGAAATATATTACAAAAGCAAAAATCCAACTTTCACTAGATAGTTTTTCTAAAACCTCAAAAGCCCCAGCCCAAACAAACAGGCCTAAATGTAATCCCAGAGTATTTAATCCTTTAAAAGGAAATGTATTAGGTGTCAAGTTGTATGGTTCTTAAAAACAAATGCCTTAACACGTTTCATATTATTAAATTGGATCACTTTGGAAACATAATTTTGTTAGTTGTTCCTGCTCCAACAATACCAATCCCTCAGATATTAATTGATGTGATAGTTTCTTCAATTTCATAAATTGACTTGAACAATTTTTTGCAGTGCCTTGGATCCATCATCTCTGGCTAAAGCTATATACCCGCTTTTGATTTCATATTCCTCACCTGACAAACAAGCATTCCCACGGCACACTCTGAGCCGTGCTGCTCTTATTATGAGTGAGAGCCCAATATTTCTTCTGGACGCATTTACCAACATTGTTGTTTACTATTCATCAACTGCTGATCCTTCAATCCCATTTCCTCCTCCACATGACTGTAAGAACTTGTTTCACTATTTCAAAAAAAATTCTTGTTTTACATTGTCGGGCATATTTTGAGTACTTGTTCGTTATGACTAATTATGTATAAATATCATGTAGGTCTTTTGAGAACAACGATTAATAAATTGAAGCAGGACAGGTGTATAACACCAAAGCTGACATTTATTCATGGGTGGAAAGATGATTCAGCATTGTTTGACAGCTATCTTATCGAAGAGCAAGATGTTGATGGTTCAGGCTTTGCAACTGGTTCAGGGTTTGTAGCCTTCCGTGAGAGCGTGAGGAATGTCGCATTAGAAATCATCCAGGAAGAAAATGGAAGCTAGTTTCAAACAGATTTTCCTCTTCGCCCGGCAGCAAATTAGCTTCTTTAAACACTTGTGCAGTACAGTAAACCTTGTTACTCCGTCGAAATGCAGTAAAAGAATGAGAAAAAAAATAAAAGGGCAGCTAAATTGTAGTTGCTGGTTCAGTAAATACCTCAATGCTTGTATATAGTGGAAATGGAGCCTAGGTTCTTCACCTGATTGAAAATTTTTCAATAATCATATGGAAATTTCAAAAGTATGCATCAGGCTGGCTTGAGTCGCACCACTCAGCCGTAATGAATGATGCCGAAGGCTCTACTGCTTCCGGCTTATCATTTTCCCAACCCCCCCGGGAAACCATGCCAGGTGCTCTGCCTTTGTATTTAAGGCCCGTTTGGATCTTAAAATTGAATTCATTTTAATAATTATAATTTAGATATAGATTAATTAAGTTAATATAGTTGTATATAAAATATATTTGTATATTTATTTTTAGCATACAAATGACATAGTTACATTTTTACTATAAGAAAGTGAGTTGAAAGAATTATAGCATAATGATCTATAGAATCTATTTTTATCTTTCACTTTATGATTTCTTTATGATTTGAGGTAAGTTTATTTGTGAGCCATGGAAAAGTTGAAAAGTTGTGAAATGTCAAATTGTAAGGGCAAATAGTCTAATGCACTATGTAAATTTTAATTCCTCTAAAATAAAAAAAATCCATACAGCCTCTTAGATTAAATGGAGGAAAGCAAAATATTCATAGCACATGACACTGAAAGAAACCATGCAGCTTATCAATTCAGGACATTAATTTTTTCTTTATGGCAAAGAAAGAATAATCCAAGCAAAATATCCATAACACATCATCAGTAGGGCTGAAAACGGTACAAAAAATTTTCGATTGTGTTTCGTTTACTGTTTTTTTTGTACCATTTTTGATAGGCAGAGAAAAATGAAAACGGCAACGAAAATGGTATGATTTTTTTTTTCTGACCGTTTTAGCGAAATTTCGTTTCAAGTCAGATTTTTTTTACCGTTTTCTTCAAATACGGAAATAAAATCTCATTAGAACATATTTTATGAAAAATAAAAATTAAAAGTTATGAACCAAATAATATTTTATTAGTTTATGTTGTTAGGTTGTATGTTGTGAATTTAATTGCAACTTGTATTTTACATATTGTAAGACTTAGACATATAGTGAGTGTTTGATATTTATTTTATTCATATTTTCAATATCTTTTTCGGTACCAACCGTTTTGTTTTGTTACGAACTCCGTATTCATCCGTTCATTTCTGTATCGTCGATGTTGTAAATATGAAAGTGGTCGAGGTATTTTTCTGACCGCTTGCATCCGTTTTCAACCCTAATCATCAGCGATGGCAGTGGATATAAAATCTGTGAATAGTAGTTCATCTTATCTGTATCCGCAAGTAAAATTATTTACCTGTATCTTGGCATTAGGGTTAATGATATCATCGATGTGGTGAAACCAGTTTGGAGGGTTTGACAGCAAACCATGAAAACCGGTGAAATTGATCGAAAATTACTGCAAATTGAAAAATTAAAAATTAAAAAAATGTGTCAAAAATTGGGAGAAACCACTCTGTTTTGCTGGTTTTGCTTTTCAAATTTTGAAATTCCTTAGTTTCACTTAGATTAGCAATCAATTTTACTGACTTATCAACTAGTTTTTACTTAGTTTTCAAATTTTTATTTTTAGACCTCATTTGAAACGCAGAATTTTCACAGAAATCTTATAAAAATTTTATAAGAATTAGTTCAATTTCACAGAAAAAATATAGAATACGGAAAAAAAATCGTATTCCAAAGAGAGCCTCAAAGAAAAACTAGTTACACCAAAAAAAAAAAAAACTGAGCTGTTTTCAAAGCTTTCGTCTTCGATGCCTGGCATACCCTGAGGTCGAATCCACGATGCGGGGATGAACTGACGACAACAACTGCAGGGCCCACGTAAGGCGTGCCGCTGTCGTGATTCCCCTTTCGGGGTCAACCGCTTTTCCTTTAGGCCCTTTTCCTTTTTTCTATGCTTTGTCAAGCGTCATTCCCCTTTCGGGGTCAACCGCTTGACGCATCGCTCGAGCTGCCAGTTGTGTTCCCGTGGACGCCGGTAACCCGCAGCCAGCCGTCTCGATCGGCGCCACACGGGAACGCCGCGCGACCCACGACCAAGCTACAGGAACAACGATGTCACCGCCTCACAGGCGAATGAAGCGGTACCGTACCCAACAACTGGAAAAAGCTAGCGAGAGATGGGACAACGAACGTAGACAGGGTCACCCGTCGCTGCCTCCACGTCTCGTTAGCATTACTACTGTGCAGTGCTCGGCGAGTCGACGCTGTCGCCGCAGCACTTCGGTCGGAGACTCGATCGTCCGGCTCCCGGAGTCTGTCACGCGGCAGCCCGCGGGCCGGACGTCGCGGTCGAGGGGCGTGAGCTGTTTCCCGCTAATCAGCGAGATGCTCCTAGGCCATGTAGGGGTAATTACGACCAGAAATATGGCTGCGTCAGCGTGCTTCGGTGAGTGGATGACTGCGTCGCCCGTGCTCCGGTGCATGGGCGACTAGTCCGGTGCTCCGTCGCTATAGCTGTCGCGTTGAGTTGTAGTTGGGGTGGTCACGGCGGCAATGCACGGTGAGCTGTGGTTCCCGGGTTCAGGATACGGCGACGGCAGGTGATTCCCGTAAGCGAATTTTCTCAACATGACGTTAGTAAGTGCTATCTAAAAGTCGTTAGATCTGATAAATCAACGGTTTAAATCTACTCTGATTTAAACTCACAATAACTCATTTATCATAGACTCAGTTTCCACCACTTAACTCTAACCTTTTCTTTTCTTTCACCCGCTCAGAACCGACTGTTTTTTTCATGCTTTATTTTTTGTTTGGAATGAAATGAACCGCCTGCTGATAGGCACAATTTAAGTGCCGCTTAGATACAAAATGATTATAGAATCTAGATTATATAATAGTTCGGGTTACAGAAGTTTAAAATTTTAACCGTTTGGATTTCAGGATTCTAGATCTTTTGCCATATATTGTGGTGAAGAATTCTAAATTAAGCTTACTTCATGAGATTTTATGAGATTCTAGATTTTGAGATTTTATCTTAAAAATCTCACCGTTTGGATATTAGTGTATTTTTTATCCAGATTCTATGATCTTCCTGAGATTCAAACGGGCCTTATACTGTACCGGGCACTTACTCTCCGACTCACTTTTTTATTGTGATGATTCCCAATGCGTATCTCAGTCATATTTTCTGAACAATAATGAAAATAAATGTAGGGAACATGCACTTCTTTCGTGAAACTGGAATAGTTAGTTCTTCGGTGGCTAAAATCTTGGGAGTATATGTCCTGATCACAATGTACAGAACAAATTGAATTTATTGAAAGCGAAATATTTTTTACTCAACTAATATTTCTATAAATATAAGATGATGAAAAAATCTACACTTTTAGATCAATATCCAATTTGCTCAAAAGGTCAGAGTAGCTCCGTGGTATACCGGCGTGAGTTCGAGGCCGACCAGGCTTTCGCACTGGGGTAAATCCTTCTTTAAAAAAAAAACAAACCAATCAACCAGACAAATCAACTTTTGTCTATTTATATCAAAATCCGGATACTGCCGAATTTTTAGGAAGAAAGACAATCGTTTTTTACGTGAAAAAATGTCTAATAAAAATTGGGCGGCAGTTTATGCTGTCTAATCGTCTTTACCCAAAGTTTACTGAATAATGAATTTTAGCGTGCGTTTCAGGGACCGAAACTTTGTAAAGGTATGTTTGTTTGAGCTTTTGCTTTTGTACTTTTAAAAAAATTAGTTGGTGACTAGTTAAAAAAAAGCTGATGAAATTTAAATTTTGATTTTTTAATATATTTTTAGTCCAGCACACAAAAAGCCAGAAAAATAACTCAAAATATGCTATTTAACTTTTAGTTAATTTCATTAAAAAATTGATTTTTAACTTTCTAAAAACAAGCTTTTCAGAATTCTGTACCATGGTGTGGTAGTACATTTGGGGATCCCGGTACCCTGCATGCGGGTACTTTGATTTTGACAATCATGTCTGACTTGTTAAACACCGGAAAGAAGAAAAAAAACGTATGGGGAAATCGGTAGACATTAGTGCGTCGCCATATGCGGTAGCGCGTGGACCTTTTTCTGCGTCCAATGACTCAATGAGATACTAACGTCTAAGATCCAAAAGCTCGTCACGGACAGAGACCTCGAACGCGTTTCGTCGATCGGGTAAACGAGCTGGCAATTGAAAAGGTACACAAGGCCATGGACAAGGCCCTTCGCTACCAGCCAAACAGCTTGGTTACGGTGTTTTGTTAATTCGTTCTGTGGGGGACTGACTTTCTTCCAAGAACCTTATTAAAAGTCCTGCAGTGAACGATTTCTAGAATGCATGGTCACCTAAAACAAAATTTAGAGTTTTTCTTTTAAAAAATTCATCACGGTGGAACAGACAAATGCAAACGTACATGTTAATTTACGTTATACCGTACTCCTTTTATCTAGCACAAGGACTGGTGCGTCTACCCTTCTTAGCAGACTAATGTCCGTACTAATGCTACCGTTTAAGAAAAATATTAATTTAAGAAATAATATATTAATATTAAAATGAATTTGTTTTGTTTTTCAACAATTTTTTTTGGATCTCATATATTTGTTCCGGATAATTGTGTTTTGTTAACTAACAATAGCTCGCGTGAATCTAAGATCTGAGAGTGTGAAGAGATTATCTGTTAGATTAGTAAAAAGAGATAACTCTGGATGCATTTTTCGTGTCCACGTAATGTACCTTAAAGACGGAAATATTTTACCGTGTGTACGTAGAAAAGAAAAACTGTGATTTTCAAGGAGTACGAGTAGAGATCAAAAGTTTCTGGATAGAATTTGTCAAATTCTAGCAGCTGACTAACTCAAGGCGTTTCCTTTGTCTCTCTCTGAACAGTTGATTTCCACATCCACCATCCTTAATTTAGCATTCCATCTCCATTTGTGAAAAAGCTTTTGGGATTAAGAGTTGATTTCCAAGGACCTTCGGTCAACGAGTTTGGATGGTTGTTTGTCTTAGACTCTTAATTAGTTCCTACGTACGTTCATAGAACCAGCACTTGATTTAGACGTTTTACTTGCTTTTAACAAGATCTAGATCTGATGATTAGACAGCAAATCGCATATACAACTTGGGACATTGAACATGTCAAGAGAAGGAGTTGAGCAAGAAATGCATTTTCAGCTCTACCTTTTCAACTTTTCAACTAGAAAACCTAGCCGAAGAGATAAAACACGCATGATCTAAAACATGTGGCCGTGTTGGTACAACGCATAGCAGTACTCAAGCAAAAATCATAACGCTTCATTCTTCGGTCCCCTCAAATCGCAACCCTTCATTTCCTCTGAAATTTTTTCGTAATTCATTTATAATTACTGTCATACTCCTTTTTTCTCATTATCCAATAAATGTCATCAATATCAATAGGTGTTTTTTCGACCTATTTGGATGACCGCTAACATTTGACACGTCGTAAGTGCGACGTAACAAAAGTTCACCGAGTAAATTGACGTCATAAATTTGGGTTTTAGTATGAGAAATGAATTAGAGTTCTATTGAATAATTGCGGTATGTGTTATAAGTTTGACGACGAAGAAACAATTACTAATGTTACTGTGGCGTGTCAAAATTTTGATGCGGCAAAGTTTGGCCGCTAACCAAACATCCCCTTAGTACAACTAAGTATATCTAAGAATGATAACGGTATACGACTCGGTCTTCCTCGACCCTCAGGTCTTTAACACAAGTCGCAGTAGCGCACCATGCAGCCCTCGCTGCGGCGCCGAGTTTTCCACCTCGAGACAGGAAATTCTTCACGATCAACTCCGCAAAACGATCACCATGTCAAACACTCAACTAAAACAACGCGTATCCCGACATCCTATATAACCTTACGTGTACCAAAGTAACCATACAAGGTGTTCTCACTCTGTTCGAGCTCGACGCCTCCACCACACGTACGAGATCACCGGCGCATAGCTTTACCGTACGTCGACGGCGCCCGCCCGCCATGGCCGAGTTGCCCCCCGGGTTCCGCTTCTACCCGACGGAGGAGGAGCTGCTGTGTTTCTACCTTCGGAGCAAGCTCGATGGCCGTCGGAGTGACATCGACCGCGTCATCCCCGTCGCCGACTTCTGCGCCCTCGATCCTTGGCAGCTTCCAGGCACGTCGACTAACATCTCAATTTTAAAAGCAATGGCGAGGATCGGAAAGCGTTTCTTTAACTCGCTAACACCGGCGGTTACTGACTGAGTGCAGAGGTTCACCGTTGCGCGTGCGCCGGCGGGGAGCCGTGGTTCTACTTCTGTCCGCGTCAGGAACGCGAGGCTCGCGGCGGGCGGCCGAGCCGGATCACGCCGTCCGGGTTCTGGAAGGCGGCGGGCACCCCGGGGTGGGTCTACGCCTCCGACGGCCGGCCCATCGGATCCAAGAAGACCATGGTGTTCTACCGCGGCCGCGCGCCGGCCGGGACCAAGACCAAGTGGAAGATGAACGAGTACAGGGCTCTCGAGGACGCCGATGCCGCCGACGTCGCTGCGCCGCCACCCACACATGCTCTCCAGGTAACGATTCCAATGTGATGACAGCTGATAAACGCACAAAAGCTGATCACTTCGTAGTCGATTATTACTTATTTACTGTAGACGCACGAGTCGTGAGGGCAAGTGCTACTCCACCTGCGACGTGAAACGTGAATTATTGTTTGTTTCTTCTGCAGACTAGGGGCGAGTTCAGCCTATGCCGACTGTACACAAAGTCCGGGTACCCGCGGCAATTCGACCGCCGGCCGAGAGCAGCAGCCATGCCCGGCGGTGGCAGCGAGAAACCAGCGACGTCGTCCTCCACGGCTGCGTTATTACTTAACGTGGAGGAGACGGGTCGGAAGAGGAAAAGATCTCCACAAAACGACGACACGTCTTCGAGCGACGACGGAAGCGGCGGCCGCGGCGACTGTAGGCAGCACCAGCCGGCACCGGAAGCAGGTACAGAAGAGAGGCTCGTCGACGCCACGGACGACTGGACAGAATTCTTGGACTGGCTTTGTTGAAATTTTGATGCCGGACACTCTTTCCCATGATCGAGATCGTGCGAATAACAACAAAGCTCCATCTATTTACATTATTTTGTTATTTTTTTCCTCATAACACATTTTTTTGCAATTTTTTTCGCCTATACTGCCAAATAGACTTTGAGCTATATAGGTGGTTGGTTTTAGGAGCAATTTTTTCACACGGAGTACATGCAAAAAAACTTTGTACTACCGAATTTAAGAGATATTTCAGCGATTAACTACAGCCAAGTCTTTCAGCTTCATGAACATTCCTTTGAAGACAATGCAATTTGCAGGGTGTGTTCGGCTGCACTTTATTTATCAATGCTGCGGCTGTTGCTGCGGGATGGATCAACAGACAAGCTGCTTAGTGCTACAGTAAAAGTAGCTGGCACAGTTAAAAAAGTGCAGCCGAACACACCCGCAATATGTTCTAATCAGGGAAAAATAAAAATATTTAATTTTATCCGCGCAAGCACAAGCAGAATCTTTCCACTTATTTGAACGTCATTTTTCCTCCGGTCTTGAGTGCTGGTTGCAACGATCGCGACGTCTAATTATGTTGCGTGAGACCAAACGTGCACAGGATGAATCAATTCTCAAATCGACTCCGTTGAAGTTCGTTTGCAAAGTACAGTCTTACTCAAAAAATTTGACCATAAATCACTATTAATTTTTAATATCAACTTATAAGTCTTACTCAAAAAATTAGTTCAAATTTGTAAAATTTTAACTTATGATTCAAATAATTATAATAGTAAACCAAATTATAACAAAATATATGATAATTATATAAAAAAATTTGAATAAAACGAATAGTAAACTTGATGTTAGAAGTCAACGGCGACATCAATTTAAAAACAGAGGAAATATATTGGAACTATAGTACAGAATGCTGCTGAGGCTGATCTGAGAGAGAGATATATATATATATATATATATTATTGGAGATGTGGAGATTGACAAAACCAATAAAAACTGATCCAATTTTCATAGATTTCATTAAAACCGGTCCAGTATAGTTTCATCGAATGACGGTTTAAATTTTTTTAAAAAATAAAATTCATAAAAAAATAAAAATCTGAAAATTGGTCAGTAAAACCGATCAAACCACCGAAAACCAATCAAACTAATTTGGTTTCAAAATTCAAAAATTCAAAACTAGAAAAAAAAGCAATCAGTAAACTGAAAAAACCGAGTAGATTTTATTTCAATACCTAATTTTTACATTTGTAACAGTTTCCAATGGCTTTTGGAAAAACTGATCAAACCGCTACTGAGTGGTTGCCACGGCTCGAACGGCTACTAAAACACTGGCGAGGAGTGAAACACCGAAGCTCTTATTAGGATGCCACCTGAAGTGTTCTACTTCTACCAATGGAACTACATCGGCAAAATTTGCATTATAACATAATTTACTGCTACAGTGTTTGATTCTATTTTAAGATTTTTTAATCTATTTTTATGCTAACACTAAATAGGTGAGTGGCGCTAGCAGAGGAAGATTGTAGAATTGTGTCCACCATCTTTATCTTCAATAGATTTCGATAGATATCAACATAAATGAGAATAAGATAATGTCACTTTAGGACAAGAATGGAATGCAATTGAGCAAATCTTCTAGAAAACATTGAACTTGTTTTCTTTTCGTATCAACCACGTTATATTTAAAAATACACAGGAAGTAAGGCTAGCATAAAAATCAAATCCAAGAGTAGAAGCTCCATGATCTATTAAATGTTTTTATGGAAGCTTTCATAGAAATCAAGGGGGTGGCATATTCACGTCAAACTGCTTTGCTGTACCCAGTTGGGTTCCTAGTTGTTGGACCAGGCCTGATTGGACCGTCCGTGATGCCATTTTCCCTTGCTCCTCAGCCGCGCAACATCAGTGTGCATCAGCGAAAACCGCCAATACCCACCAGCCTCAAGGAATCAAATGTGAGGTTTCTTAAATTGTGCAAGAGGAACTGAAGTATATCCTTTCAATTAATTTTAGCAATTGATTTTTTTTAAAAAAAATGAGTAACGGCTCAACTATTTTTTAATACAGGTTCACAATTTAAAGTACTTTTAAATTCATCATAAGAATTACTTTCATGATTGATATACTTTATATTATTAAAATTTAATTATAGAAATCATTATTTAAAAACTAGTTTGACCAAACCTAGTTGAAAAAATATTATGAGACAGACGTAGTATCTATATATTTTTAACCGTTAGATCTAGCCCATTGAAAAGTTATTATTAACTTGAAACATCATAACATTTATTTCCTTTCGTGGTGGGGAGGAATCAGAGTAGGTACGTAACAAAAGCTTGAACTGTACTCCCTTCCTTACTAAATTGTTGTCTTTCAATATCAACTTTAGCTGTCTTATTAAAAAAATTTGAAAAAATATTATATATTTTTTTACAATTTATTTTATCATTAAAAACTATTTTAATCATGACATATAATTTTATATATTTAAATAAATTTTTGAATAAAATAAATAATTAAAAATGATGTTAAAAATCAATAAGGGATGGAGGGAGTACGAAGGATTAGCCTTGCACGGTGTGGAGAAAGAGGACACGCGCGGACGGCAAAAACGTGGAACATCCATCCACTCACGCCCACGCCCGGAACCGATGCTCTCGTCGTCCAGGTGAAAGGGAACATGCAGCCGATAGAACACGAGTTACATCCTGTTTGAAATCAACAGAGGTTATTATAATGTAGACTATATATAAAATTTTTATAGTATGGTTTATAACTATAATCTGAATAGACGTGTCTGGAAGCTAGATTATAAAAACTTCATTTCTAATTTATTTACTAATTCTCTATTTACCCTTTATTTATTTATTATATTTGTAACTATTGAGATTAATAAAGAGTATATTATCATTTACTAGTCATAATAAAATTTTAGCTGAGATATTGTAGATTATGGGTATCCTAATCTTGTGATTTAATTTTTATAATCTAGATAATTAACTGATGTATTTGGAAACCCTCTAATTTATATAATTCAAATTATCATAATTTAGACGACTCCAAACACAGTCTTATTCACCTTAAGATTCTGCCCTGTTATGTTGTGCCCATCAACTCCAGCCCCCGTCATTGAAAACCTCATAATGGCAATGATTTGCATATCAGGGGAGGGAGTATTATTTTATTACTTAAAATTTGATTACAAATTTAGATAATACTCTCAAGAAATTTTAAAGCTAATACAAAATAAAAAAGTATTATAGTTGTTTTACACCATTTACGAATTATTTTTTACAATCAATTTTAATAAAAGACTAAATTTTAAACTATCTGAGAAGTTAGATAAGGAGTAGATCCTTATTTATATGAAATAAGAAAGTAGTAAGCAATACTTTTATATATAGTTACACTAAAAGATATATAAAATCTTTACATAAAGATATTATCTTTAAAATATCTATTATACTTTAAAAATTCATAGATTGATGGGCCGAAATCTTTCACCTTAACTTAGTCATTATCTTACTTTGTACGACATGCCTTTTGAATGTTTCTCGTCAAAATGGATTCTTTATTATCTATTCTTTTATTTCTCAGATCTGTATCATTTTTTGAGCATTAGAATGTCAGTTTTTGGATTTTTGAAAAAGTAAAAAAGAATTTCACTATAAAACTAAATATTGTTGTGCTGCTCATAACAGAGAATAGTGGTGTCAAAAACTAAGATCCCTTTGCAACAAGGGATTTTTTTTCATTTTCTACATTTCTCCTTTTAAATGAAATTGATTTATGTGAGATTTTTACGAAAATCCTACGTTCCAGAAGCCGTGAAAATAGGATTGAGCCAATGGATGCATTCTTTGGGATTGAACGTGGAGGGGTACTTGCTACAGCCAATGCTCAGAGCCATCGAACTCAGCAACTCACCGCTTCATGCCGCTTGTAAAATTTGTAAATTTAGAACTTAACATTGCCTTCTTGATTATATTGCTATCTGTATGAAATGACTTAAACTATCTATATATATGATTTGTAAGTGTAAATTTTGCAAATCACGTAGTTTTACTGTCAAATATCCAAAAGTCTCACGCCGCCCTGTCTGGTCCAGCGTCGTCACCCTGCCTGTGCGGACTCGCTCTGCGCCTCAGCCCACGGATCGCCGTCACCCATCCTCCACGCGCCGCCATTCCTCCCTGCCCGCCACGATTCGCTCTGCTCAGCTTGGGAAAAAAATGGGTGAAATTTCAATGGAATTTCCGAAATATCACATTTATTGGTGAGGTCCGATAGTTTTTTATCACCGAAATTTTATTATTTAGTACTCTCTCTATTTCAAAATATAAACATTTTTAGGTTTAGTAAAAGTCAAACTTTTATCACTTTGACTATTAATAATTATAATTAATAATGTTGTATCATATAAAAATATATTTTTTGAATTCATCATTAAATAAACTTTCATAAAAATTATTTTTTTATATTAAAAATTATGTAATTTTCTAGATATTATTGATAGAAGTTAAAATATTTTACCGTATCCAAACTTATAAATTCTTATATTTTGGAACGGAGATAGTATTCTGAATCAACGAAAATTAGTTTGTTTGTATATACAATCATATTGTTTTATAGATTGAAGGCAATTCATTGTGAGTTCTTGTGAATTAATTTTAAAAATATTTAAATTAATTCACCAAAATTTATATTCAAAATATCCTATTTATCGGTGACTCCGATATTTTTTTATACCGGTTTTTTTTTTCCTAGGCTCCGCTCGCCCAAGGTTAAACAGTCAAAGTAGGGCGGCCTTTGATTCCGAGTAGGAAACGACATGGCCGTTGAAAACCTATAAAAGGCACCCACCGCCTCCAAAGCAACCGTAACAATCGCCAGGGGACGGTCACGGAAGAACGATGGCAGACTACTACGGCGCGGGCGGTCAGTCGTCATCGTCTTCGCCGTGGACGGAGCCGAGCACCAGCGGCAGGAGGCCGTGGACCTGGGACGAGGACAAGATGTTCGAGACCGCGCTGGCGATCGTCCCGGAGGAGGCGCCGAACCGGTGGGTGCTGATCGCGTCGATGGTGCCGGGGCGCACCGCGCAGGAGGCCTCGGACCGCTATCAGCTGCTGCTGTTCGACGTCGACCTCATCGAGAGCGGCTTGGTTGAGTTCCCCCAAGCGTGGGACAAGGACGACCGCGCAAAGCTGGTTCACGTGCCTGCAAACCTGGATCATGACACCGGGGCGCGCCGCGGACGCCGCCGCAGCGTGCCCTGGACGGAGGAGGAGCACAGGTATGCGATCATCGCGCCGTCAGCAAGGCGTCAACAGACCGCGGCCCCTTGTTTGTTGTTGTCCTATCCGTCTCGTCGGTTACAGATACAAACACTTCAGAGGATATTCCTTCGAGTTTTTCTTTTCAACGTTCTCACCATATGGCCATTGCTGCTATCGCAGGCTTTTCCTGGATGGGTTGGACAAGTTCGGTCGCAGCGACTGGAAGAACATCTCGCGGCATTCGGTGAAGACGCGGACGCCGTCGCAGGTGGCCAGCCACGCGCAGAAGTACTTCCTCCGGAAGGCCAACCGCGCCAACGCCAAGCGAAAGAGTATCAACGATGTTACCACATCACCACCACGTGAAACAGTCCAGGGGAACGAGGAAGATGTAGCCCAAGCTCCATCTCTGCCTCCAGTGATCGATCCTGCATTTACAACCTAGATAGAATCTTTTCGAAACGGAAACAAATAAAAATAACTATAGTATAGGAACTTATGAAGTAGCTCAGTCGTAGTCTGGCATCAAGAACGTGTATTACTATAGTATAGGACGGAAGAAAGTTTTCATCCGGGCCTGAAAGGATTTTGACCACCAGTTTTAGCATATCACATGATCTCATTCATAGCTAAACTTGTGGGAGTAGATACATTCATTAACGACTTTATAATTTGGTGCACCACGGGTTCATAATCGTATGTGTGTTGCTGTCATTTACGACTTTACAGGTCAAATAAACGTACTAACCAATTGCCTAGAATATAGAGATCCTAACAGAAAGAAGATTCACATGTCAGATACTTGTTTTTTAAAAGAGGAGAGGAATAGATTAGATCCACCTGAAGTTCCTCACTGGGCCTGTACCTTGAATGGGCCGGCGTTGTTCTGCAGCCCACTAAAAGATCAGGCACGTCTGGGCCGTCTGCAAGAGAACTCGGGGGACCTGAGCAGGCAGCTTATTCCTACAGCATGATCAGATCAGCATCACACCGCGAACACGCTTCTTCGGCGACGCACCGGCCGGAGAATACGACGCCGGCGGCTATCTCGCTGACACTGCACTGCCGGTCCAGAGCGCCGTCGGTCTCCTGTCGTCGGCCCAGCCGGGCGCCCCCGCAGCCAGAATCGACCATCAAGTCTCGATCGTCTCCTTCAAATTAAGGTTTCTGGCGAAGGCGTAAAGACCGGCACATGGTGTTGCTCGCGCGGCAAACGCGAGCGGCAGCTCCCCCAGGCTTATTTATGCGCCGATCATTTCATTAACTTAGAGCATCGCAAGGCTGAGTGGACTGTACTGTGGCTTCAGGAGCGGTGCTCTGCTTCGTCGACCTCGTCCCCGCCGCGTGAGAGCCATGCGAGCCACTGCGAGTCCTGCAGCTCCTGTGCACTAACCATCCGGCCCCGGTCCCGGTGACAGCGGCAGTGACATCTCACTAGAAGAAGCACCACAACATCAGACTGGTCGACCTTTTCACCAGGCCCTGGGCATGAGGAGCCTGAGCTCGACGATGCCGTGGTTGTCCGGGATCAGAGAGCCTGCCGAGCTGGGGAGTTACGGAGATTGCAGAAATGGATTGATTGATCCGCAGCAGCCCAAGCAAGCAGAGGAGAGGAGGCCGTGGGCGAGTAGCTGCCTGCGACTCCAGCTGGCCCGTATATACCTTCATTAAGTCAACAATGAAGTCCATTTACTAAAAGGCTGTATCCAATTCAAGTCCCATTTACTATGTAACATTCACCCCCTTTATTAGCCTCAGATTGGTATTAAAATCGCTATTAAAATATGGAGTACTATACATGCAAAAACCAAAAAAAAAAAAACAAATCACAAACATAAGAAATGAACCTTGAATTGTGCTTATGTGACTTTACACAAAGAAACAAAATATTGTTTTGACCTGCAGAAAAAAAGGTTGTCGATTGTTGGCGGTCATTCAAACCTCATCAGTTCATATCCTTTGATCATTGAGTGAACCGTAGATTGATTTTACTAGTTAAAACAGTAAGATTGATCATAAGCCAGGAAGCTTCAAGGCCCTAATCAAACATTGTATTAAGCTTCTATAGTACTAAACTACACTCACATTCCTGTAAACTACCAAGTTCAATATTACTCCCTCCCGTTGACTTTAAACATCAACTTTGCCCATTCGTTTTATTCAAAAAAGTTTAATGAATATTATATATTTTGTTATAATTTGCTTTATTATCAAAGTAGTTACAACTTCGAATTATAATTTTACACATTTGAATTAATTTTTTGAATAATACGAATGGTTAAAGTTGATGTCTAAAGTCAATGTGTCAATAATTTGGAATCGGAGAGAGTAAAAAACAGTGGGAGTTAGAAAGTAATTTCTGACATGTTATGAGGTAAAGATTAACCTGTCCAGCTGAGATGCGGGACTAATTAGCAGAGGTCCATATAATAATACATGTACCATATTCTTATCATAAATATAAGAATTGCCCAACAAATTTGCAAGCTGTCGATACTAGCGTACTCACTACGCACTACAGTTATGATGAGTTGTGCTTGCACCCACACGGCTTAACTTGACCTGATCGATGCATGATCCATGTTGCGAACGGGTAGTATTTCTGTTCATCTATCCATCCTCAGTCCTCTCCTCTCGATTCAGAAGTGTTCTAACCAACTTGAACGTAGGACTATTCAGTTTCTGGTACTACAGCAAGCTGGCATAGAACGACGGCCACCGATGGAACGGAGAGATCGATCGGTATAGGCCGGAGATCGAGCTGGCCCTGGCCACACCGTACCAGGCAACAACTCTTATTCATGGGCACTTAATATCGTAGCATTCCGTGTTGAATTCTTCTTTCTCTCCGGGCACTATGTGACCTTTAATTCGACGAGATTACGAGCTGATCTTTTAGCTCGGGCGAGTTGTTACCGGTTGGTCGACCTTGATTGCGTCGCACCTCCCATCTTCATGACAATGTGGATCATGGATGCCACTGACCTGACCTCTCCTGCTCGGTCTCTCACTCTCTGTGTGTCGTTGTGCATGGCATACTCCGGCACAGCTGCACACATGAATGCTTTCAATTCAGGAGCATTGCGACGATGCGATCGATCGATCGATCGATCGGTGACGCTTCCTTCCTTCATGCACCGTTAACTGCTGCTAGCTATACTACGACCAGTAGCTAGTAACTGCACTGTCGCAGCTGCCTGCTTGGATGTTGAATGCAGCCAGTGCATAATACAGCATCACTGTCGTAAGTACCGCCTAAAAGTATAGGGTGCTATAGCGCGACAGATCATGTATGCACTCCAGCGTGCTGTAGTGGTAATGAGAGACAATTCAAATTGCAAGCATGCGGTTTTTGCGGAAACCTGCGAACCGCATCATTTGATATAAAAAACATGCGATAATTGCGGAAACCAATAACTTATCTACTCACTACACAATTTACTACTTTATTATTATATATATATATCTAATTCAAAAATATTAGTAACTTTAAAATTATGATTTTTTACTTGTTGTAAGTGAGTTTAGAGTTGCATTCTAGAATTAAAACCTGGCGTTCACACTAAAATTTCATCAAATTTGATTAAAATTTATTGAAGAATATTCTAAATAATAATAAGCAACTTAATGCAAATTAGTATAAGTAAAACAAACATAATAAAGTTGCGGTCTTTTACGAGTTATTGCGGACATACCCGCTTGTACAGTGAACTTTGCAGACAAATCACTGTTAAGTCACAAAAAATATGACATTAATCCGTAAAAGTCATTAACATAAATTTTATGAAGCAAATATACAGGTTCGCAATAATACCCACCCACTTACAACTTTGAGAGACAATGCAACAACGCAACGAACCCATCACCTTTTGGTCCGGTACGTGTTCTCCGCCCGGATCGGATGACTGCTCAACTGCCGACCTGTGTGATCTCTACCAGAGGCCATATTCAAGATGATAAACAAGACTAACCCATGTTGATCTATCTACATCACGAACTGGCTGATGGCTTTACTTGCATACACTTACAAACACAAAAACCAGGCTGCGGTACTGTTGCTTGCTGTAGCTGCTTGTTGACCTGTACAGTGTCCTATCAGAGACGAAGAGCATGGCGGCTACAGGCTACAGTGGCGACCGTCGTGGCGCCAACTACAGTACAGTGTTTTGCGCCCGCGCGCGCATCTGAAACGAAACGAGAGGGCATGCATTTACGTGGCTGGCCGAAGCAGAGCGCTTCAATTCGACGGATTCCTTTGGCAACAAACAACGCATTGAAGCGACAGGGTTGGCATGAACTGTGAGGCTGGCTTCACTTCACGCCTCACCCGGCCCTGACACGAACGAATCCCTTCTTATTGCACTCAACTGTCTCCAATTACTCGGGCATTTAAGCGGTTTCAAAGCGAGTTAATCCGCAATAGTCTCCCCTTTCAATGGCCGGAGCTAACCATGCGTCTCGGCAGCTTCCTTCCCTCCTTCCTTCTACCGTTGCGCGGTGAGCCAGTGACGAATGATCACCACCTCGCTGCTTCGTTCTCACCGCCGCTGCGCGCCCGGCCGGCTGCCATGGGACTGGAGAGCTGTCTCCGTCGCGTCGCGCGCCCTATCTCGCTTCGTGTGCTCCGTCGAATTGGGGTTTCGCAGTCAGGGCTCTTTCCAGGCCGGCGCTCGTCAGAATTCACTCTCGTTTCTCTGAAAGTTTCGCAGATGACTTTCTGAAACTTTCAACGTTTTGCCTGCACAGAGCGGATCGATTCAGCATACTCATTGAACACTGCCGCGTGAATCAAATAGGTAAGGAGAGAGACACGATGGTTTCGGTTGGGGCGCTATGAACGATCGATTCAAAAGATTCCATCCCCATTCACGTGCGCGAGCGATAAATTAACGATGTGCTCATCGAAAAGAAAACAGTAGCAGGCCACCCGGACGTCTCGTCTCCATGAGCGAACGAAAACGACGAGCGAGCGAGATGCGTCAGCGCTCTGCGGCCAGCCACCACCACCACCACCGCTTTTGCGGGCGCGCGGCGCTGCAGCGAATTTACGCGGCGTCAAGGCGCAAGGACAGGAGCATTACGCTCGCGATAAAATCTGTGAGACAAAATCTTAAACCTTAGCGGTACTGGCGGCCCGTACAAATACTACCACATCACATTCACCAGAACACACACGAGACATACGCTACTGCATGCATCTCTGCAGCACCTGCACAGAGCACACGTAGATAGGGACGCGAAATTATTACCTAGACCCGTTCCATTGGCACCCCCAACGTTCAACACAGAAACAAGTCACAACCTGTAGCAGCTACTTCACCCTGGTCCATGGAAGAACGGGTCTACGCAATAATTCCTTGATGATCAACTCGGACACGATCGAACACGCGCACGGACGCAACAACACGAGGGAGTACAGATCGACTGGTTGCAGCGGCTAGCCATGGCGAACGCTACATGGCTCCGGCCGGCGGGGACAGCGGCGCGGTCAGCCGTGCCTGCCCTTGCTCTTCCCGCCGGGGCCGGCGTCGTTGAAGTCGAGGAGCACGGTGCTGTGGCACTTGGGGCACCGGGGGTCCTCCCGCGACAGCATCACGTACATCATGCAGCGGGGGCACCCCGCGAGGATCATCGGCGCGCCGACGCCGGCCTCCGGGCTGCCCTCCGACGACACGCACGAGCTCGGTGGCGACGCGGTCGACGCCGACGAGAGCCTCCTCGGCGAGCCGCCGCCGCCCACGGGGTTGGCCGACGAGGGGCCCCCCGCGACGCCGCGAGACCGCGACAGGCTCAGACGCAGCTCCTGCAGCTTGGACACCTTGCCGTTGTTCCTGCTCATCTTCGCTCCTCTCTCTCGGCTGTCGGACGGACCTAGCTCTTCACCGCTGCACAGTACTGCTACAGAGCTAGCTTAGCTCGCACGGTGGAGTACTGCTGGTTCTGCTGGATCGGAACCCAGCTCCCGTGCCGGAGTATTTGTGGTGCGGCGGTGCAACACGCTATTGCGTTATATAATGCGGAGACGGCGATGCGTCGAGGTGGAGGAGGCGATGGTTTTCTTGATTGCCTTGAGCAGAGCATTTAAACCCCTGTTGCTTCCCTCCCGCCCGACCGCACTCGAGTTCTGAATTTCCCTGATGCTCGCATTCTCTCTTTTCATGTGGCTGGTGATTAATAAAAGTCTATTGATTGGATTGCGAAATTGGATGGAGAATTATTAAGGGGTTCCCTCAGGTGAATTTCTCTCGTGGATTTGAATCGTGTGTGAGAGCACAAGCAGTGTTGTACGGTTCGCAAGTTAATAAGACAGCTATGTAATCCCTCCGTCCCGACTTACTTCCCTTTTAGTCCGCACAAGCGAATTAAGTAGTGAAAAAGTAGTATGTATTAAAAGTGAGTAGGAAAATATAGAGAAAGAAATGTATTAGAAATATATAAATGTGCATTGTGAAGTGACGATGATAAGTAAACTAAAAAAAATAAAATAAAAACTAACGTCTACGATGATAACTGGTGTTCTTCTTGACCACGGATTTTCAATCTAGGCCTAGCTAATCTGCTCCCATCTTATTAAAAAATAAATATTATACATTTTTCTGTAATTTATTAATTCTGGGTATTTGAAACAGAACTTTTAATTTTACACAATTAAACTGATTTTGTAAATAAGATGAATAGTAAAAGAAGACGTTAATAATACAATTTAAGGACAGATAAAGCTCGTAAGAGAAACAAGATACTAATATAGTACACTGCAACCATTTGTTCCAAGATTTGCACTTTTTAATTTGTTATTTTTTCCGTTGAATTGCATGGAATCCAAACACATGCACGCGCTTACTACACATGGGTGAATAATTGCGCCGGTGTGCTCGTCGTAGCTCAGATTTTATAGTCTCCATATGTTCGTCTTTCTCTGAGGAAAGTACACAGTGCAGCGCGTCCCAAACTACGTTACTCTCTGTTGACTTAATCGTATACCTACGGAACGTTGACTATGTAGTAGTAAAGTTTATGGCGTTGCTGACCTTGAGACACGCACGACCTCAGATTTTTAATCGAATTTTAGGGCAGACTAAGCTTAAAATTAGCGTACACTAATTAAGAAGGTAAACGCAATGTGCAGAGTGTGAAGCAGCTACGTTCCAAGTTGGATACAATTCGGATGTAAAGGTACATGCTTCTTCTTATAAATATACCCACTAGAAGCTAAGCGTACACCGTATAAATAAACAAGATTACCATGTGGCTGCCACGCTCATGCATGGACCATTGAGTTAATGACATGCATACAAATCTAAGTCAACTTCGAGAAGTATTATAACTGTATCCACGGGTGCTCTAGGTTAGATCTACAGTGGGACGAGAATATACTTTGTACATCGTATATGTCAATTGAAATTAAGGTTTGCTAGTCAAACTAGCTTGTTGATCTCTCTCCACGAGGGCATGTTAACTCAGTTATGGAACTGACTTCTGAATTTGTTTACAACGTACCCCAAAAAGTTTAGAGATCAAATTTATATTTAAAAGAAATAGTGTGGAGATGAACTGGGCGTGTGCACGTACAGTATGTTTGCTTATTCTTCTGTACATAGTAGACTCGCACTATATGCTCGATCTATATATGTTAGTATTTTTCAAGGTGCACAAGTATTCGAAACTCAAGTTTTGAAATTTTTGACTCCCTATAAATTAGGTGTAATTAAAGAATATTAAGTTTAGTGATACGAAATTATACCACTATTCGTAATTCAAAGAACGTATTTATGTAATTATATTTTGGAACAAGCTAGGGGCGCTATGAACGGAAGAGCCTCTCCAGTTTCTTATAATATTTACTCAAATATAAAATTAGGAAGTTACAAATCTATTGGGAGTAAAATAATTAAGTTGCTCCAACAACTCCTAATAATCATATCTAAAATCTAAAATAATTTTTAAATTTAGCCACATCATCCAATAAAGATTCGGTATGCTACTGTTCCCAATGGAAACAGGGCTGAACCGGACAGCCACATTCAGATATGCGTATCTCCTACTATACTGTCACATCCCAAAAACTAGACACCACAAAAACAATGTAATTAAAAACCACTAACTATATTGAAGTATTCTACGTTGCATATTTGGAATTTCTGTATTTAACAATTCTTGCATTCATGTCATTTCATGTATTGCAGGAAATTCTCGAAAATTAGTTCCTCAAAATTTGCATTTTATTTATAACCTAGAATTGACAAATTAGTAAAGAGCAAAAAAAGTAGAAAATTTGTATTTTATTTATAACCTAGAATCCCATGATGTTTTTGAATGTTCAGATTTTCAATAAATTGGCGTATATATAATGTTCTGAACTATCCAATGCTCTAATGTAGCATTAGTTTCAAAATGTTTATAACACAAAGGTTCTCATTCCTTTCTGTAGGTATCTCCAGATTGAAAATGTTGTGGCCATACCCGTTGAGCGTGCACTTTGGTATGCCTTCACCATGGTTTATCTTAAGGGGACTAGAGATGATCCTCTCATGGAGTGAGGTACCGATTGGGCATTCTCTCATGACATAAAGGTTCATAGGAGAGAGAACTTGAATGCAGAGAGATTAAGAACATTTTTTGTTTGATGGACACAAGAAAACATTGTTTTCTATGTATTCAACACACAAAGTGTATCAAAGATCTCAAGGGAATGACTTAGCTGATGTTATTTCCGAACTTTTAGATTGAAATAAACCCTCAATCTCATCCGTACTGTTTTAAGGAGTAAATTGTAGAAATCTTTCGGAAATCATTGTAGGTCCTGACAACATAGCTAGATTAGTGTATTTCCCGCTTCAACCCCCTTCTCGCTCACTTGATCCTGACAGACATGTATTCATTTTTTAACATAACTTCTCTAATGTGGAGAAAGTTGATCCCATGATGTGTCTGAATGTTCAGATTTTCTATAAATTGGCGTATATATAATGTTCTGAACTGTCCAATGCTCCAATGTAGCATTAGTTCCAAAATGTTTATAACACAAAGGTTCTCATTCCTATCTGCAGGTATCTACAGATTAGAAATGTTGTGGCCATACCGGTTGAGTGTGCACTTGTGTATGCCTTGTCCACAACCTCTCTTAAGAGGATTGGAGATGATCCTCTCATGAAGTTACCATCAGAGTTTGCATTCTATCATGACATACAGTGTTCATCTAATCAAAATGGCCACGTAGGATAGAGAACTTGAATATAGAGAGATTGTGGGCATATTTTAAATATGCGTATATATAATGTTATGAGCTGTCCAATGCTCCAATGTAGCATTAGTTCCAAATTGTTTACAACACAAATGTTCTCATTCCTATGAAGTATATTGAGATTGGAAATGTTGTGGCCATACCCATTGGGTGTGCACTTGGGTATGCCTTAGCCATGGCCTATTTTAAGAGGACTGGAGATGATCCTCTCGTGGAGTTACCACGCAAGTTTGCATTCTCTATGACATACATAGTTCATCTAATCCAAATGGCCACGTAGAACAGAGAACTTGAATGTAGAAAGATTGTGGGTATATTTTAAGAAAGACAAGTTGCATGAAGAAAGATAGCTGCTATGTGAGAAGCATGTAGAGGCAGTACCATAAATTATTTGTGGCACTGGTTTTCGTGCGATGAATACATGATAAAATTATTTTGTGTGATGGGCACACAAAAATAATGTTTTTTGTGCCTTCAACACACTAAGGGTATCAAAGATCTCAAGGGAAAGGTTGACTTAACTGCTTGTATTTACTAAACTTTTAGATTTAAATAAACCCTGCAATCTCATCTGTGCTTCTTTAAGGAGTAAATTGTAGAAATCTTCTGGGAATCATTATAGGTCTTGACAATGTAGCTAGATTAGATCCAACAAAGAAAATGGAACTTTTTCCATCTGGTTATCCTCTGGTTATATAATTGACAAAAACACCTCCGCCGTCAATATACTTACCTACACAGTTAAATATATTTCAACAAATGTGCTGATATGTCATCTCCTGCTATATGTCTCATTCTAGACTGTATATTATCCTATGTGAAGGTAAATCCCAAAAGTTGGCTTTAACTCAGTTCGGTTTATAGAAGGCATATGATCTCACATTCATGCTTACTAGTTCATTACTTTAATATTTTATAGGCCGTATGGCCGATTATGGTTGGATGATGCAGTTTGAAACGTTTATTTTTTTCTTCATTACATTTCTTATTTCAATATATACCCTTACATATTACCTTTCCCAATTGATGCATCCTGTACTAGAAATATTGCTCACTATTCGTGAAACAGCTCGTTTGCAAGGATTTCCTGATAGCTCCATGTTTAATGGAACAGTCAAAGATAGGTATTCATTTTTTTAACAGAAAATCTCACATGTGGAGAAAATTGATCCCATGATATTTCTTAATGTTCACATTTTCTATAACTTGGTGTATATAATGTTCTGAAATGTCCATTGCTCCAATATTTTATCATTTGTTCCAAAATGTTTATAACACAAAGGTTCTCATTCCTATCTGCAAGTATCTCCATATTGGAAATGTTTGTGGCCATACCCGTTGGGCGTGCAACTTGGATATGCCTTGGCCATGGCCTTAACAGGACCAGAGATTATTGTTTCATGGAGTTACCACCTGAGTTTGCATTCTCTCATGAGATACATGTTTCATCTAATCCAAATGGCCACGTAGGACAGAGAACTTTAATTTAGAGAGATTGTGGGCAAATTTTAAGAAACACAACTTGCGTGAAGAAAGATAGCTACCATGTGGCAAGCATGCAGAGGCGGTTCCATAATTTTTTTAGTTGCTTGTGTTTACCAAACTTTTTGGTTGAAATAAATCCTGCGATCTCATTTGTGTTGTTTTAAACAGTAAATTGTAGCAATCTTTTGGCATTCGTTGTAGCTCCTGACAACATGGCTAGATAAGTGTAGTGCCCGCTTCAACCCCCCCCCCCCCTCGGTTCTCAATCACTTGATCCTTACAGATAGGTATTCATTTTTTAACATAAAATCTCATGTGTGGAGGAAATTGATCCCATGATGTTTCTCAATATTCAAATTTTCTATAAATTGGTGTATATATAATGTTCTGAACTATCCAATGCTCCAATGTTGCATTAGTTCAAAAATGTTTATAGCACAAAGGTTCTCATTCCTATCTGCAGGTATCTACAGATTGGAAATGTTGTGGTCATACCCATTGAGTGTGTGCACTTGGGTATGCCTTGGCCATAGACTATCTTAAGAGGATTGAAGATGATCCTCTCATGGAGTTACCACCCGAGTTTGCATTCTCTCTTGAGATACAGAGTTCATCTAATCCAAATGGCCATGTAGGACAGAGAAATTTAATGTAGAGAGATTATGGGCATATTTAAGGAAGACAAGTTGAATGAAGAAAGATAGCTATCACGTGGCAAACATGGAGAGGCGGTTCCATAAATTTTTTGAGGCACAGGTTTTTGTGCGAAGAACACATAATAAAATTGTTTTCTGTGATGGACACAAGAAAGAATGTTTTTTGTGTATGCAAGACACAAAGGGTATCGAAGATCTCAAGGGAAAGGTTGAGTTAGCTCTTTGTATTTATCGAACTTTTAGATTGAAATAAACCCTGCAATTTCATCTGTGCTATTTTAGGAGTAAATCGTAGAAATCTTCCGTGAGTCATTGTAGGTCCTGACAACATAGCTATATTGGTGTAGTGCCTACTTCAAACCCCCCCTCTTTTCGGTTGCTTGATCCATATAGACATGCATTCATTTTTTAACATAAAATCTCACATGTGGAGAAAATTGATCCCATGATGTTTCTGAATATTCAGATTTTCTATAAATTGGTGTATATATAATGTTCTGAAGTGTCCAATGCTCCAATGTAGCATTAGTTCAAAAATGTTTATAACACAGACGTTCTCATTCCTATCTGCAGGTATATCGAGATTAGAAATGTTGTGGCAATTAATACCCATTGAGTGTGCACTTGGGTATGCCGTAGCCATGCGCTATCTTAAGTGGACTGGAGATGATCCTCTCATGGAGTTACCACCGGAGTGGGCGTTCATCTAATCAAAATGGCCATGTAGGATAGAGAACCTAAATGCAAAGATATTGTAGGCATTTTTTTGTGATGGACACATGAAAACAATGTTTTTTGTCTATTCAACACAAAAAGGGTATCAAAGATCTCATGGGAACCATTGACATAGCTGCTTGTATTTACCAAAGTCCTACAATCTCATCTGTGTTGTTTTAAATAGTAAATTGTAACAATCTTCTGATAGTTGTTGTAGGTCATGAGAACATAGCAAGATAAGTGCAGTGTTCGCTTCACCCCCCCCCCCCACCCCCCGGGTTCTCGGTCACTTGATCCTTACAGATAGGTATTCCTTTTTTTAACATAAAATTTCACATCTGGAGAAAATTGATCTCTTGATGTTTTTGAATATTCAGATTTTCTATAAATTGGTGTATATATAATGTTCTAAACTGTCCAATGATCCAATGTAGCATTAGTTCAAAAATGTTTATAACACAAAGGTTCTCATTCCTATCTGTAGCTATCTACAAATTGAAAATGTTGTGGCCATACCCATTGAGTGTGCACTTAGGTATGCCTTGGCCATAGACTATCTTAAGAGGACGGGAGATGATCCTCTCATGGAGTTACCACCCGAGTTTGCATTCTTTCATGAGATACATGGTTCATCTAATCCAAATGGCCATGTAGGACAGAGAACTTTAATGTAGAGAGATTGTGGGCATATTTTAAGGAAGACAAGTTGCATGAAGAAAGACAGCTACCATGTGACAAGCATGCAAAGACGGTTCCATAATTTTTTTGGGGCACAGGTTTTTTTTGCGAAGAACACATGATGAAATTATTTTGTGAGATGGACACAAGAAACAATGTTTCTTGTGTATGCAACACACAATGGGTATCGAAGATCTCAAGGGAAAGGTTGACTTAGCTCTTTGTATTTACCGAACTTTTAAATTGAAATAAACCCTGCAATTTCATCTGTGCAATTTTGCGGAGTAAATCGTTGAAATCTTTCGGGAGTCATTGTACGTCCTAACAATATAGGTATATTTGTGTATTCAACACAGAAAGGGTATCAGAGCTCAAGATAAAGGTCTACTTAGCAACTTGTATTTACCGAACTTTAGATTGAAATAAATCTTGCTATCTCATCAGTGCTGTTTTAAGAAGCAAAATGTAGAAATCTTTCGGGAGTCATTGTAGGTCCTACAACATAGCTAGATTAGTGTAGTGCCCGCTTCAACACCCCCCCCCCACCCTCTTGGTCACTTGATCCTTAGATTAACATAGAATCTCACACCCCACCCTCTTGGTCACTTGATCCTTAGATTAACATAGAATCTCGATTAACATAGAATCTCTGAGATTCTATGTTAATCTAAGGATCAAGTGACCAAGAGGGTGGGGGGGGGGTGTTGAAGCGGGCACTACACTAATCTAGCTATATATTCTGAACTCTCAAATGCTCCAATTTAGCATTAGCTACAAAATAATTATAACACAAAGGTTCTCACTGATATCTGCAGGTATCTGCAGATTGGAAATGTTGTGGCCATACCCTTTGGGTGTGCACTTGTGTATACCATGCCATATCCTATCTTAACAAGACTTGACATGATCCTCTCATGGAGTTACCACCCAAGTTTGCATTCTCTCATGATATGCAGGGTTCATCTAATCCAAATAGTCACATAAGAGTGGTAGGACAAATTACTTGAATGTAGAATAATTGTGGGTATATTTTAAGAAGACAAATTGCATGAAGAAAGATAGCTGCCATGTGGCAAGCATGCAGAGGCGGTGCCTTAAATTGTTTGTGGCCCTGTTTTTTTGTGCAATGAACACTTGATAAAATTGTTTTGCTTGATGAGCACACAAAAACTGTGTTTTTTTGGGTATTCAACACACAAAGAGTATGGAAGATCTCAAGGGAAAGGTTGACTTTGCTGCTTGTATTTACTGAACTTTTAGATTGAAATAAACCCTGCAATCTCATCAGTTCTATTTTAAGGAAGAAATTGTAGAAATCTTTCGGGAGTCATTGTAGGTCCTGACAACATAGCTAGATTAGATCCAACAAAAGAAATGGAATGTTTTCCATCTGGTCAAACTCGGGTTATATGATTGACAAATACACCTCCGCCGCCAATAAACTTACATACACAGTTAAATATTTTTCAATAAATGTGTCGATATGTCACCTTCTGCTTTATGTCTGATTCTTGACTGTATATTATCCTATGAGAAGGTAAATCCTGAAGGTTGGCTTCAGTTTGGTTTGTAATAGGTATATGATGTCATTTATGCTTATCAGTTGATTACTTTAATATTTTATAAGCCGTTTGGCCGATTATGGTGGGATGATGTGGTTGGAACCGTGCTGGTAACTCCAAATCCTCTCATGCAAGTTAGCTATTTTTTTTTCTTCATTTCATTTCTTAATTCAATATGTACCCTTAGAAATTACCTTTCCCGCATTGATGCATCCTGTACCATAAAGATGGCTCACTATTCTCATTTGCAAGGATTTCCTGATAGCTTCAGGTTTCGTGGAACAGTCAAAGACAGGTATTCATTTTTTAACATAAAATCTCACATTTGGAGAAAATTGATCCCTTAATGTTTTTGAATGTTTAGATTTTCTATAAATCGGTGTATATATAATGTTATGAACTGTCCAATGCTTAGTTCCAAAATGTTTATAACATAAAGGTTCTCATTCCTATCGATCTGCAGGTATCTTCAGATTGGAAATGTTGTGGCCCTACCCTTTGGGCGTGCACTTGAGTATGCCTTGGCCATGGCCTAGCTATCTTAACAGGACTAGAGATGATCCTCTCATGAGTTGCCACCTGAGTTTGTATTTTCTCATGAGATACATGGTCCATCTAATCCAAATGGCCTTCAAAATGACCAAACCTAGTGACTCCTCCCTCTTATTTATTTGATGTTGTCCACTGTCTCAAATAAATTAGGAAAGTTGCTTGCTAAACGCACAACTGATGCTTCTTAAATAACTATAGAACATACCCATTTATTTGTGGAAGCATGAGATTCCTAGTCGTTTTATCGACACGGGAAACATGAAAAAATACAAATAAATACTCATTAATTTCATAATTTTTTGAACTTGTTAATTAATTTTTTTTTATATTTGAAACTAAACGAGGGCTTGCCAGTTGTCTACGTCGGTTGAATAACCGCCACATGGATTGCCGCATCAACTAAAATCAACATTCAAATCGGTCTGAGGAAAAACAAACGTGTTTGACAGTATAGGGAGTCTAGATAACTATATTTGTAACTGAGGTATAAAAGTGCACAATCATGATAGTTGAGAGAGTCAATAGATTTATTCCTATTAATAAGGACAATTTAGTACAGTTCTATTTCCTAATTAATGATGCAAATGTACTTGATGATTCATTACACATGTTAAACTTGAGAAAAGTACTAAGAAGGTGAAAACTACCCTAAACATGGCATTGGACAAACGAAAACATGTGAGTATGGAAAGACCTTATAGAAAATAATTTATTGAACCATGCTAGCGAGCTCGACCACACATCACAATGTGACTATGTTTGAAGTATTATTCTTATTAGCTATCAGCCAACTAGTAAAATAGTGCCTCTAAGTATGCATAAGATGCCTCTGCTAAAGTCTTTATAATTTAGTCATTTTTGGCTTGTCGTAAAAGAGTGCCTCTACGTTCAGTATAAGCAAAAACTGTATGAATGCCTGAAAGGATACCTCCACCATTCATAAAGACACTTTTTTTTAAAAAAAACTCTCAAATTTTTCTACGCAAAAGGCACAATTTAAAGTGTCACAAAAAATGCATCTACAACATATATAGAGACAAAATAGAAAATACCTATAGCAAAGTGTCTCTACAAGCCACCTTCTCTGTAGTGTAAAAGTTAATTGAGTTAGGCAAGTGATTATCATTTCAAAAATGTCTTAGGCCTTCTTTGGAACGCAGAAATTTCATAGGAATCTCACAGGAATTTCACAGAAATCAGTTCAATTTCACAAGAACAATGGAGGAAACAGAAAAAATTCCTGTATTCCAAAGGAGGCCTTAACATGGTTACCAAAGGAAATAAATTTCAAGGAATTACATTGTACACTAGCAATAGCATTTGAGATTTTGTAGCAAGTTTTAGTACTTTAGCTTATAGGACTATTTTATTATAATTAAAACACTACTGAGCTCCATAAAGAAATTACTAACAAATTAGTCAAAAAATATAAATAGCTGCTGCTGCAACATTCTAGAGCCGGCCCATATTCCTCCACAACCCTAGTAGAATATAAATAGCTGCTGCTGCAACATGTTTCCTCTCAGCCATCAGCAGCCATAATTCTCTGCTGCCCCCCCCCCCCCCCCCCCCCCCCCC